>PVKS010004571.1:0-91971 GCA_004027875.1 Aplodontia rufa
GACTGAAGAAGAACTCAGGAATACAGTCCCTTTCAAAATAGCTTCGAAAAAAATAAAATACTTGGGAATTAATCCAACACCATTTTTTGAAGGACTGTTTTCTCTCTCTCTTCTTGTTTTTGCCTCTTTCAAAGATCAGTTGACTTGATGTATGTGGGTCTCTCTCTGCCCACCTTTTAATGACTTAAAGATGGAAAAAGGTGGCATCTTTCACTGGGTCTGTCTCCCCTGCTTGCTTCTGGCAGGGTTTCTGAAGGCCACAGTCAGGTTGGGAGTCAGGGTGGCAGGGAGCTGGCTTGGACAGTACTCCCTGTGGGTCATGTCACTCTGGGAATACCAGAGGGCAAGTGAGAGACTCTGCATTTTCTTCTCTGCAGACTGCTCTGTCTTCACACATTCCTTCTAATCTTCAAGACAATGAGGGCAAAGCTTTATCTTAACTAAGGAATAATTCCTCTAAAACAGTTGTAACTGGTCATCCTCACCTTCCATTCCTCCAGCAAAACCTAAAATAGAATTAGGGTTGTTCTGAAGCAGAGCTTTTGTGCTTAAGTTACCTCGTTTCTCCGCATCTGCAGGTTAACCTGTGTTCCTTATCCCGTTTGGATGGCTCTCCTGTGGAGGCCACTCTTAATTTAGTGAGACGTGAGCCTCTGTGAGGGGTGGTGTTCGCTGTGCAGCTCTGTCATTTTTTCCCTTACATTTCCCTCCTGGCAACATCACTTCCCTTGTTTGGTGGTTTCTGACTCAGTTTCACATGCATCAGCCTAAACTTTTTTGCTTGCTTGCTTGCTCGTTGGCTCTGTGCGCTTTCCTCTCCAGTCACTGGCCCAGCCACTGGGGATGCATTTTCCCTAGACACCCTGTTGTTACCCAGACACCAGCTGCAACTCTGTCAGCTTACCTCTTCTGCTGACGATCTGTGAACGGGGACAGGGCGATATCCCCATTGCTCGGTCTTGTTCCAGGTTCCAGTTCTAACACCTTACGAATCTCTCTCTTGTCCATATTCTGTCACCATCTTGCTCTGGGTGAGCTTTCCCGAGAGCCTTCTGTCTAGTTGCCTTAGCTCTTCCTAACATTCCCTTCTGAAGATCTCCTCCAAAACTTTCAAGAACTCCTAATTTCTGGTTAGATAGTTTGGACCTTCAAGGCTGATGCTAGGTGTCTTGAATTTCCTGGCATCTGCTCAACTTCCGTCTTTATTTCTTCTTTTTTTCTTCCATGTTTTTTGCTGCATTATAATTGTACATAATGATGGGATTTGTAGTTACATAGTCATACATGCACACAGTGTAATAAAATAATTTCACCTATATCCCTCACCACCACTTCCCTCTTCACTCCCCTCCTCCAAGCCCCGGTCCCTCTCCTCTACTGAGCTCCCTTTGATTCTCATGAACTCCTCACTCCCTACCTCATCTTTATACCTTGTACATCCTCTCATGTCTTTTCTACCTTAGTGGAGTGCTCTCGGAGTCCCCCTGTTTCCTATAATAAGTAGGTTGTTCTTTTCCACCTTTATGTTTTGTTCTTAGACTTCTAAGCTAGTGATCATTAAACTTCAGCATGCCTGGAGGGCTGGGGGTGTAGCTCAATGGTAGAGCACTTGCCTAGCGTGTATGAGGTCTTGGGTTTGATCCCCAGCAAAACACACACACGTACACCCACAACTACACAAAAAGAATACAAACCAAACTTCAACATGCCTCAAGCTCACTTGGAGGCTGGAGGGCTAGGCCCAATCCCTAATTTTTGATTCAGTGTGACTAAAGTGGGGCCTAAGAATTTATTCTAAATAAGTGTCCTGATGACACTGATGCTGCTGGCCCAGGAATCATACCTTGAAAACCATGTTAGCAGCAGCTCTCAAAGCCAGTAGGAAGGTACTAAGGCCGTATTTGACACATGTTAGTTGAAAGAAATATCTGATACATAAGGAGACTGCTGTAGTTTGGATCTGAAATGTTTCCAGCTTGGGCTTTATGGGAGATAGTGGAACCTTTATGATGGAGTTTAGTGGGAAGGAGTTAGGTCATTGGGAGCATGCCCTTGAAGGGGGTTTTGGAACCCTGACTCTTCTTCCATCGTGGGCACCCTACCATGATATGCTGCCTCACTACAGGTACAAAAATAATGGGATTAACTGACCATTGACTGAAACTTCCAAAATCAAGAGCCAAAATTATCTTTTCCTCTTTTTAAGTTGATTTCTCTGTGGTATTTGTTACAGTAATGGAAAGCTGAGTTATGCAGAAACCATCAGCTCTTCAGATCCTTGCATTAGATTTTATGTGGAACAGTGCTAAAATTGTGTTGTGAACTTAAGTACATGTTGACTCCTGCCCTGTGCCATCTAACACAGTCCTTTGTCTATAAAGGCACCGTTGAATTGAGGGTTATACTCTGTGTTTTCACTACATGCTGGCTGAGGGCATTTGCCATATTTAGCTGTGAGCCACTGATAGCCGCCTTCTGTCATTACAGACCAACAGGCGCTATAGCTAGTTAGCTGCCAATTACCAAGCTTACAGGCCCGGACTCCAGATGCAGCTTTGCCAGGCTGTGCCCTCATCTTGGTTTTTCCTTCTGTTCCCAGGCTCAGGCATAGTCTTGTAACTTGGTGGCCTGGTAATTACATGCTTTGGAAGAGACAGATGTCCCCAGTTATATTGGTGAGAAGGTTTTACAATTTAGTAGTCTTGTTGTTGTATTATAGAGGCCATACCTTTGTCTCATTCAAAATGGATGTGTCTGTCACCTGTACTTTCAGTGGTGGGAGGGAAAAGGAGGCTCAGATAAGTATTGTGGCCATGGGCACAGAGGCCCAATGCCTGGGCAGAAGCTATCAGAGGCATTTTAGTCCATTTAACTTTGCAAGGAGATATCTAAAGGTGATTGCAGTTTCACTAGTGTGTTTGGAACTTTTTTAAAAAGAAGGTAATCAGTACCTAAAAGATATTTTGCAAACATTTTGCTTGTCTAGACTGCAGGTCTGGACCATAGTGCTGTGGTGGTTGCATATGGTGCAGCCTCACACAGAGAGGTAAAGGACCTCTAATTTAATAGAACTTCTTTTGTGGGGGTTTATAAAGTAAAGTATGAAGTGAGGTCTGTGATTGGTGAATGGACCTGAGATGATTCCCTTATGCACCCCTAGACTTTTGGTATCTGACCTAAAATAAAGCTTTCCAAGGAAATTCCTTGAGATTCCAGGTATTTCTCTGTGGTTTATCCTACAAATTTTGCTACCTGTCAGAGGGAAGTGATGGAGTCTGCCCTGGCCATGCTAAAGCAAAGCACCTTGCCCCACGATGTTGGGAGTTGGACTTCGGGCTGATTTAGAAAACTAAATTATCCACTGTGGCGTTCGTTTGTCTCTTCACCTTCTTTACTCTGCTTCTTAACTTGATAAGTTAACAGTGGGCTATCCCATTCTGCATGGAGTGTTTTCTTTAAAAACCTTACACTGAGGGCTGGAGTCGTGGCTCAGCGGTTACAGCACTTGCCTGGCATGTGTGAGGATCTGAGTTCAAACCCCCAGCACTACATGTACAACTGTTAGAAAACAAAGCCCAGATGAAAAAATAAATAGAAATTGTTTCTCTCTCTCTCTCTTAAAAAAAATTGTACACTGAGGAAAGGGAAGTAATTTGGGAGAAAATTGCAGTATGTTAAATGTGAATTAAAGGTTTGAAATATATCAAGTATTATAGTTACAGTTTATTATCCTCAAATGAAAATTAAGTGTGAATATACTAGCTCTTGTTTCTGAAGCTTGTTTTAGAAATGATATCTCTTTACTTTTAGTCTGAATAAGACAGGCCATATTTGCCATTTGTTCATTCATTTAAAAAAATTAAATGTCTCAGAATTTTTTTCTGAGGTGAAAGTTTTATTAGACGTGGTCAAGTCTGTCTAAGTGAAAAGTGACGTATCACACCAGTCCCTGAAACCATCCTGAACCTGATTTCATTTTTGATTCAGAAGATATCTAAGAGTCTTAGAGAATTCTGAAAGGAATCTCATTGTTTTCCTGTGCTTCAGCAGTGAATTTGGGTCGAGTCTCAGCTGAATAGGGCTTTGGATAAGTAGTGTGTAACATCCATAAATCCTAATGCTGATGCACCTGTGATCTTGTATTAGGGTAGGGACAAGGTGAGGGGACAGAATTGAGAATTTGGGGCCAGGAGCGGTCACTTAAGTAACTACTGTGCTGAGCACACTGTCTTTGTGACTACATCTCAGTGTTCCTGACACCTGTCATGTGTACCTCATACTTAGGCTGAGAAACATTGCATTCCTTGCACAAGCTCTGCAGATGTCTGATTGGAAAGGCTGCAGAGTTAAGCTGCAGGGAAGAAATGGAAAACAGGTAGAATGTAAGGACGTTTCCCCCTGGGGGTGGGAAATGAGGGGCCTAGGGATAGGCACTGGTCAGTAACCAGGAAGTCCTGGCATTAGGAGGTCTGCAACCAGTTGACAGAGCTGACATCCTTAGCCCATAGGAGACTCCATGGGCATGCCACGGAGAAGAACGGGCTCCGGTCTGCCCCCGCCTCTGCCGTGCAGGCTTCTTATTGTCTGTGTGATCTTGGGCAGGACCTGAGACTCGCAGACCTTTTCTCATCTGTAAATTTGTTGATGAAGACTGCCGCCTAGTCTGCGTCACCTGGGCGTAGTGAGTGTTCACTGGAATGGTGGGAAAGGATGTCAGAGATGTGAAGCAGCAGACTGGAAAATCTGGTGGTTTTGCCATGATTTTTCCACTTGTTGGCCAACTTTATTCTGGGCTTCTTAGATGTGTCCCTTAAAAATATGAGAACTTTGTGCAAGTCGTGGTGGCGCACGCTTGTAATCCCAATGACTAGGGAGGCTGAGACAGGAGGATCACGAGTTCAAAATCACCCCCACCAACTTAGTGAGTCAGTCCCTAAGCAACTTAGCGAGACCCTGTCTCAAAATAAGATTTAAAATGGGCTGGGGATGTGGCTCAGTGGTAAGTACCCCTGAGTTCAATCCCTAGTACCAAAAAAGGGGGTGGGGACTTGTAACTTAAAAATGGATTTCAAATAAGAACATTGGAGTTGACTTTGGTAAATTTACTTTCTCACGGCCTTTAAGTATTTCTTGATTTTTTTATGAGTGTTTAATTCATCCTGATGCTATGGATGGCATGGGTGCTCAGGAAGCAAACCCTGTAACTAATTCATTAGAATGATAAGGAATTTTGTGTAAGAGTTTTCAAACATTCTGCTCACCACATAAATGAGAAAGAAGTGAAATGTGAGCCATTACATATCTTAATTGGGCATATTTTACATATCTAAAGAAGCTCAAACTATCAATTACTAGTTTTATGTGAAATATAACTAGCAAGCATGTATACATACCAAAATATATTTTTGCTGAAATTGGTGACCTTTTCTTTTTAAAAAAAAAAAAAGTCTCTTTGACTCTATTTGAGAAGCACAGGTCCTATTTTTATACTTTAATCTCATTTCAAGCATTTATATTTAGAGGTACATTTGTGAGTGTGTGCATGTGTGTATGTGCATGTTCAAGTATCTGTTTTCTAAAGTTCATGTGTGATAATTTATCAGTAAGCGCTCATGGTTATAATAGTTTCTATTCAAATGCAATCAAAGCCCAACTTCAAGTATTCTGGTAGCAAAAATGGAAGAGTTCTGATTTCACAGTTGCAGTTTGAAGAGAAAATGACATCTTATTATAAAAGTCTTAAATATTGGCACGTTCTGCCATCTTTAATCTGATTAAGAATTCTTAAGACTAATTTAGTTGTCATAGATAAATTTTTGCACTTATTTCTACCGTTAAATCCTCATTATCCATATTCCGATAATAGTGGAGCTGAAGTAACATCTATAGAGTACCTGAGAATAGACTACCTGTTAGGTGCCAGGACTGTTTGCCACTTTAGGTGCAGGCAGGTGGCCTGTATAACCACTGTACAGGGAAGTGGTATTATTCTCACTTTTTAGAAAAGAAAACACCTATAAAGTATAGCTATCATTTGAACCCAGGTCTGCTATACAATAGAAGGTCCATGTTTTTCCCCATGCTTCCTTAGAGAGACTTAATTACTGGCTCTTTACCAAGTGCATGGTAGTAAAGCTCATTCTTATGTTTTAGCGTCAATAAACTTAAAGAATTGTCTCAATTTTTGTGGCTTTGTGTTGAAAAGTTGTATGAGCTCTGAGCCAGGTAAGCCCTGTCTCCAGCAAAGCCTGCGGGTTGTTCCGCTCGCCCTCAGAAGTTCTTAATTACCCTTGGCACATCTGGTGGTGAAAGCACACATCTTGTGGGGGTGGAACATGAAATGCGAACTATAATGAATAAACTTGTCAGCCAACACAAATAGTTGGCTTGAACGAAAGTGGGGAAGTGGTTTGAATGAATTTGTTTTTCATAATGGGCCTGTAAGACACGGCCGTTCAGAGATGCTAAACTTCTGTCCGTTGCTCAAGTGGTCATGTTGAAACCCAGTGATGGAGCCCCAATGTGCCATCTGTGTTAGTGAGACAGGGAGGGTAGCTGGAGGGGTGATTTATGTGGGTCAGAGAAGTGGTCACCTGCCTAAGGGAAAGCATATTGGTGAAGCTCTGGCTTGGAGTGCTGTTTGGGTAGGTAGAAGTAACTACCACAGAAACAGGGTGTGTGTCATGGATACTGTAAAGGAGCATGGGTCTGCAGAAGCTAGCGACTAGTTAGTGTGTTCAGACTGGGACCGTAACTCAAGCCACCATTTTGAAAATGGGGATCTTTACTCCTAAGAGAAACTGGGGGGAAAGTGAATTCATTCCTTTGCCTTTTTTTTTTTCCTATTTCATGATAGGGAAACAGATGAATAGGGAACTCTCCAGCTGTTTGGGGTAGACAAACACAAATGCTATTTACTGAGTGCTTACCATGCGTTAGGTATCATAAACAGAGTCTGGCATGTGTAAACCCATTTAGTTTTTCAGCAGCTCAGACAGTAGTTTTGTACTGTTATTATTCCATTTTACAGATGCAGAATGGGAGCATGGTTGAAGGGCTACTCAAAGGGCACCCACTGTGCCTTTTATTTTTAGCTCACTCTGCCGAGGAGGGTAGATGGCTCCTGGAGGCAGCCGGGCTGCGAGTTCTGCAAGCAGGGTGGTGTGTGAGCTTGCATGCCCTCCTGGGAGGGAGGGAGGTCCACTGCTGTACAGGTGGACCGTGCAAAGGGAAGAGTCGATTGGAATTGTACAAGTTGCCCTGGAAATGGCAACAGGAAAACATGTTAGTATGATTTATTAATCTGATAACTGCATAGAGCACTAAGTGCCAGGCACTGGCCAAAGTGCTTTATGAATATTAATTGATTTAATGCTTTTGGCAACCTGATGAGGTAGCCCCTATTACTATCATCCCCATTTTATAGGTGAGGAACTTGAACTTCAGAGAGGTCCTGCAACTCAAAGCCTTTCTGATATAAGCTTTTAACTGCTAACCCAAACCTCCCTTTGGTCTTCCTGTACAAAGAGGATGATTACTAGTGTCTCCAGTGATGTTTCTATCCAGGGTAGTACAAGATCACTGGTATTTTGGAGATAGAGCCTTCCATTTCCAAAGGCATTTCCTTTAAAATACTTATGTAGGGTCTGGAGTGGTAGCACAGTGGTTAGAGCACTTGCCTGGCATTTGTGAGGATCCTAGTTCAAACCCCAGCACCAATGTACACAGCTGGGTGTCGGAGAAATCAGAACCAGATGAAAAATAAATAAAATTGATCACCTCTCCCTCTCCCTCTTGCTCTCTCTCTCATAAATGTATTTTATTTATCTCATTATAAATAAAAAAACAGACACAGGCCTGCTGAGGTGGGAAAGCATGCAGACTTAAGGAAAATATTTTCAGAGTAGACAGAAGAAGAAAATAAAACAGTACTGCAACAGACCTGTGCCGTCCGCTGCGATAGCCACTGGCCACATGTGTTCGCTGAGCACTTGAAATGTGGCCAGGCCTGTGAGTAAGTATAAAACACATCCGGAATTCAAAGAGTTAGCATGAAAAACAGAATATAAAATAACTCATCAATTTTTACAGTGCTTACACCTTAAAATAAATTTTTATATGTTGGATTAAATAGAATATGTTATACATTGCACATTCCTAATCCAAAAATCTGAAAAACTCTAAAGTCTGAAAAATTTTTATGACTGTTTTGATGCCACAAATGGAAAATTCCACACCATGAAACCTAGTTTTATGAACAAATTTATTAAAAATTTTGTATAAAATGACTTCCAGGTTTTGTATTTAAGGTACATTTAAGACTTAAATGAATTCTGTGTTTAGACTTGTGTCCCATCCCAGGATAGCTATGTTATTATGTGTATGCAATTATTCCATAATCCAAGAGAAATGTGAAATCTGAAACACTTCTGATCCCAAACATTTTGAATAAAAGATGCTTAATCTGTGCTAAAAATGGATGCTAAGTGAAATAAATTAGACAGAGGAGGAGAGATACTGTATTATTGCACTTAGGTAAGGTACCTGGAATAGTCAGATTCTTAGAGGTAGAAAGGAGAACAGTGGCTGCCAAGGCCTGGGGAAGGGAGCTTGGTGAATTATTGTTTAATGGGCACAGAGCTCAGCTGAAGCTGACAAAAAAGGCCTAGGAGATAAACAGTGGTAGTGGTTGCACAGCAGTGTGAATGGCCTTGATGCCACTGAACTGTGCACTTAAAACTGATTAAAATGGGAAACTTCATTGTGTATATTGTATCATAGCTTTAAAAAGCCCACCCTGAAGAAAGGAGAAGAAACAAATTTACTTTAAAAAATGTGACTACTCAAATTTAAAATTACATGTGGGTAGCCTAAAAAGACACTTACAAAAATATGTATAAAGAAAATTTGTAGAATGCTGCAAAAAGAAATCAAAGATCCCAGAAGGTGGGAAGACCTCCCTTGTTAAGGGATAGGGAAAATTAATATTGTTAAAATGGCCATACTACCAAAAGCCATGAAGCAAGTTCTGTGGAGTCCCCATCAAAATACCAGTAATATACTCCGAATTAGAAAAAAAAATCCTAGAATTCATATGGAAGAATGAAAGATCCATAATAGACAAAGTAGTTCTGGATAGAAAGGTGTAAAACTGGAGGCATCACAATACCCAACTTCACATTATACTGCAGAGCAATATTAAGAATAATGGCTTGATACTAGCTTAAAAAAACAGATATGTAGACCAGTGGAACAGGTTAGAAGACATAGAGACAAACCCACATAGCTGCAGTCACCTGAATCTGGACAAAGGGGCCAAAAAATTTACCGTGGAGAAAAGACAGCTTCTTTACAAATGATGCAGGTAAACTTGGTTTTCCCTATGTGAGGAATGGGACTAGATCCCTCTCACTCACTCTGCACAAAAGTCAACTCAAAATGATCAAAGACCTAGGAATAAGCCCAGGTTTGCAAATGCTAGAAGAAAATATAGGGTCACTACTCCAACATATGTGTAGGCAGTGACTTGATCAATAGGACTCCTCAGTAGGCTCAGGGAGTAATAATAAGAATTAATAAATGGGATGGCATTAAATTAAATAGCTTCTGCACAGTAAAGGAAACAATTAACACACGAAGAGAAAACCTATAGAGTGGGAGAAAATCTTTGCTGGCTACTCTTATGACACAGAATTAATATATAGAATAGATAAGGAACTCAAACTCAACATAAAAACAAACAAACATTCAGTAAATGGGTAAGTGAACTAAACAGACATGTCTCAAAAGAAATATAAATGGCCAGCCGTTACATGAAAAAAATGTTCAACATCTCTAGCCATCAGGGAACTGTACAACAAAACTACACTGAGTTTCCATCGCTAATTGGAATGGCAGTCTTAAAAATACAAATGACAATAAAGTCTGGCACGGATGGGAAGGAAAAGCAACTCTTATACACTGTTAGTGGGAATATAAATTAGTACAGCCACTGTGGAAATCAGTATGGAGGTTCCTAAAAAAAAAAAAAATAAAGAAAGAAAAAGGAAACTACCATATGATCTAGCTCTATCATTCCTTGGGAGTCATCCAAAAGAATTAGAGTCAGCACACTTCAGAGATTCATGCATTCCCATATTTGTTGTGCACAATTCACAGTAGCCACGTTATGGAAGCAGCCTAGGTATCTGTCAGCAGATGAATGGAGAAAGAAAATGTGGTTTATACACACAATGGACTTGTATTTAGCAAAAAAGAAGAATGAAGCTGTGTCATTTGAAGGAAAAATGAATGAAACTGGAGAACATTATGTTAAGCAAAATAAGCGAGACTGAAAGTCAAGAATTTTCTCTCGTATGTAGAAGCTAGAGAGGAACAATGGAAATAAAGGGATGTAATTTGGGGTGGGAGTGGGTAAAGAAGACCAGTAGGATTGAGCAGGTGGGCCAGGGGGAAGGAAGAGGCGAGGCAAGGGGTGGTACTGGGGAGTCAAGCTGATCAACTTAACGTCACATGCGTAAACACTTATTTCACAATGAAACCCACTGGTCTGTAAAATTGATATTCGATGATAATTTTTTAAAAATTACATATGTGGCTCTATTTGTATTTGTGTTGGGTTATGCTGGGATAAGCAGTGATGGGTAAGATGGTCAGGAGAGGACTCTTTGAGGGGGTCACATTTGTGTCTGTGCATTGAGAAGGCACCCATCACTCAAGAGGCTTGAGGGAAGAGTTTGGGCCAGAGGAAGAGCTGGGGTAAAGTCCTAGGGTGGAATCAAGTTTGCATGTTTGGAGAGGTGGGATTAAGAATGGAAGGAGCAGGGCTGTGGTGAACCATTCCTGTCCTATTGCTGTGCATTGAACTTTCAATGAAAACAAAGCAATAAAATGCAAATTTCTATACAGACTAGATCATATATAATTCTGTCTTATAAAGTGGCAGTTTCAGAGGATGCCACCCAGTACTGTGTTGGTGGTTTTGGAACTTGGCTGATCGCTTTTCCCACAATAAGCCCAGTCTACTAGCAAAGAACACACTTCGTTGCTTTCTAATTATTTGCTCATTGGTGGCACCCCGTCCTGTTGGCTTGCATAGCATAGAACCTGACAACAAATTGGTGTTGAAATGAAAGGAAACGTTGCTGTCACCAACTAAAACTGTCACAAATAATAAAAAATCCTGAAGGCAGTACTCGAGTAGTTCCAATGTCATAAAGTTCGGTCTTTGTCAGCCTGGTGGATTTTGGAACCCAGAGGGAGAGGTAATAGTATCGTTAGCACCTTTGGAGCTTGGCCCTGTCAAGTCACTGGAGCGGTTATTTTATTGCACATGTAGATTTTTCTTTCTGGAAAGGTCTTGGCTGAGGACACATAAATTGAAAGGTTGGCTTTCACTGTAGGGGAGGGTCGTTAGGAAGGTAAATTGGGGTTTGTTTATCCTTCCATTAAAGGACATCTGAGCTGGCTCAGGCAGCCTCCTGGTGGCGGAGGCCACCCAGTTCAGTTTCCGAGTCCACCTTGGTGGCCTCATTTTGTGTTATTACTGCTTTTCCTGGGACAAGGAGCAGCAACCCCAAAGGAGGTGCTGCAGAACAAATCTTTTTCTTAATGGTCTTTGACTCCAGAGCCCCTGGTGGAAAATATTGGCTTATATTAAAGGGGAAGATGGTTAATACCTAAGTCTTTCATTTTATGAAAATATTTTGTGGGCTTTGAAACAGCTCTGACCACCTGCTGACTGTTGCTGCGGCCAGCCAGCCAACGATAATGCATCTTGCCTACCTGCTGGTCTTTTATGGAAGTGTGCTGGGTCCTATTGGGAGCCCCCATCACATGGTTCTAGGGCATCTCAGGTGCTGGGAGGGGGAGAGGTGACTGATCCCCCCCCCCCGCCCCAGGGTTGACTTGAATTTTCAGGTTGATTGGATATTTTGTGCTTCCCTGGGACAGATAGATATTTCCTCATAGCCAAGGTGCTAATTTGTTAAAAACAGCAAAGATTTATTCTGCCCTGTGCTATGTAATTATTGATATCTGAGCCTCAACTCAGGACTTGGTGCCCAGAAGCACTTCTACAATTTCTAGATTTTTCGATGGTACACACGCTGTGGTCCATTTCTGCAGGATTGCTGGTTTGTCCTCTTGTATTCACTGCAAATAGTTAACTCCTGTAAGCCATTAACAACATCAGCTGAACATTTTCCAACCTCAGGGAGCCCCTCCTCTCAGTCAGTTTCTGAAGGTAGGGGTAGTTTTGGGCTTGGCTGCAGAACCTTTCTCGTTTACTTTGAGTCTGGATTAGCCTCGCTTTTTGGTTTGGTTTTGTTCAAGTCAGGATTAACCGGATCATTGTTACCACTTGGCTTAGTTATGACAAGCTGAAAAGGCTGCATGACTTTCGTCAAGGTGCTTGACTTCAAGGAACAGGTTTTTTTTTTGTTTTGTTTTGTTTTTACTTGCTTAAGAGCAAATGCATCTATACTAATATATATAAGTAATTGTATTGTTTTTGTTTTGTAGTTTACATTAAATTTCACACATTTCATCTCTTCTAACCTTTGCATGAAGTCTGGGAGTATTACTATTTTTTTTATTTTATAGGTAGAAAAACTTAGCTTCAGATTTTCAGTCCAGGTGAATTGACTTCAGGTTGGTTTCTTTTCTCTGCACCTCCCAACTACCATGTTGTCTTTTGACAAGTGACCAAAAAGGCTGCAAGAATCCTGGTCATTCACCCTAAGTGGAGAAAATGATCCTCTGTCAAGTTAACTTTAGCTACTCCTTCCTGTTCTTAGCTACTCCTTCTGGCATGTCCTGCCTCCTCTTTCTTCCAGCTGCACATAGTAGGTGCTCAGTGCATAAGTAAATAAACTCTTGGCTTATGTGAATACTGAGTGGAAAGCATCTTTAGCCTGGTAAGTCTCTCAGTCTCTGGCCTCTGGTTAGCAGGGGAGTTGGCAAGGTTGGATATAGCTTAGATCCTGAGGGGAAGACCTGGTGGTTAATTAACGGTAGAGCCACCAGGGGACTGAAATGAAAAGTAAGATCCCTGACATCTGAAGTCCTTTGCTTTATCAGCAGCAAGAATGCCTACTGGTGGTTTTTCCAAATTTAGGTGTTTGCAGAGCTAACTATCCCATCAGGAATTTGCTACCTAGGGCTGCATTTCACCATTCAGAACTTAAACAAAATTGCCTCCTAAAGATTCTCTGCAAAAGCAACTGTTCTTCCCTCCCAGGCAACAGCCAGGCAAGAGTGGATTATGTGTGGTTACCAGGTGCAAAATCTCCACTAGCTGAAAAGCAGCCAGGCTAGGTCTGTTGCTGTCCAGTCTGTAGGACATTATTCTATTGTGATAGAATTTCACCTGTCGCTTGACGGCTTTGTACTGAAAGTATTGAGGCTGTACTCCAGTCTCACTGTTCTGTGAGACATTTCACACCTCCCTTCCCATTTTGTCCTTTGCTTCTTGGGAAACTCACAAACTATGGACATTATATTGCATTACATGTATATTCTAAGCAACTAGAAATCTAAGCCTTTGTTCTTCATGAAAACTATGGGGATTTGCTTTGCCTGCCATAAGATTCAAAGCCTTCTAAAAAATGTTTTGTGAGTGGGTATTGACGTCTCTTTGCTTAAATATGTAGGATGTTTGAAAAAGAACCACCGGATCCCTCTGGTATGTGTGAGGCAAATGTATGTAATTGCATACTTACATTAAAGAGTACTCTGACTAGGGAAAAGGATTTTGTTTCCGAAGATTGAAGTTTTACACTCTTTATATTTATTTTAATCAACTTTTTTTTTTTTTTAAAGAGAGAGGGACAGTGAGAGAGACAGAGAAAGAGAGAAACAACTTTATTTAGTTTTTCACATGGCCTTTGTTGCTCTAACACATAGTTGTGTACGTGGTGCTGGGGTTTGAACCCCGCGTCCTCCTGCTTGCCAGGCAAGCGCCGAAACCGCTGAGCCACCGCTCCAGCCCTTTAATCAACTTTTTAATTGAAGTATAACAGCCAGAAAATACATGAACCCTAAGTATACAGCTTGAATTTTCAAGTCATCCTTTTAATATATTACTAGTTGAATAATTTAGATATTGATGCAATCACCAGTTTCTTATTTAATTAAATTGTTGGTGAGGGTGGAGGCAGGAGTGAAGTTCTGCACTGCATTATTCATATTCTCTCTCTCTCTCCTCTCTCTGGTACTGGCCATGGAAGCCAGGGGCCTCATGCATGCTAAGCACACACTTGATCATTGAGCTATACCTGCAGTTTGAATTCTGTTCTTCTCACACAGATGTATAATAACTTACCCTTACTCACGCGTTAAAGGAGCCAAAGCTTTCTTTTCCTGGTGTTCGTATGTGAGCTACTCGGAGCCTGTAATTTTTACCTCCAATTCCATTCTTCACCCTTTGAACACATGCATGAATTCCATTTAACCACATACATGCACAACTTGTTCTTGTTGTGTGTCAGATTCTTGTTTGTTCATTGCAAGGGTATCAAAGTTTTTTATACAGGTATTTCTGATAAAGAAGCACCCTTACCTTGTTTATATTTGTTGTTTTCATGTGCTTGTGTATATATATATACTTTTTTTGAAAGTGGGAGAGAAGGAGAGAGCGAGAGTGAGAGAGAGAGAATCAACTTTATTTTTTCATCTGGCTTTTGTTTCTCCAACACTTAGTTGTGTATGTGGTGCTGAGATTTGAACCTAGGTCCTCCTCCATGCCAGGAAAGCACTCTAAATGCAGAAGGCCCTGCTCCAGCCCCTGTTTTCTTACCTTTTGAAGATGCTTTTGTTCACTGTTACATTTTCCCCTATATTAATCTGTTTTCTATTACAATAATGAAATACCCGAGGTAGGCTAACTTTATAATAAGAGATTTCTTTCTTTTTTAAAGAGAGAGGTACAGTGAGAGAGAGAGAGAGAGAGAGAGAGAGAGAGAATATGTTTTATTTAGTTTTTCATGTAGACTTTGTTGCTCTGACATTTCATTGTGTACATGGTGCTGGGGTTTGAACCCTCATCCTTGTGCATGCCAGGCAAACGCTATAACTGCTGAGCCACTGCTCCAGCCCCAAGAAATTATCTGATCACCCCCCAAACACATACATACCATGCAGTCTTTTATGGGCCCCATTTGTTTTGGCCTAATTAAGCACAGGTTGGCATAATTTTTTAGTAAAGTTCAATTCACTTTTCTTGCTTCTTTTAAGTGCTTTAGGTCTTTTGTGTCCCAACAATTTTGCAAGTTCAGCTCACTCCTCTGCCTAGTATGAAAATAATGCTTTCTGGTCCTATTAGATGAACTATTTGCCTTAGGATCAGCTTTGTTATCACCTGAAAACTTTTTAATTGGAATTCACTCACACCCCTACTTTTCAATGATGAACTCTCAAATATATAGAGAAAATTAAAAGAGCTGAAGCATATCCTTCACCTAAATTCAATAACCAGTAGAATTTTGCCGTATTTGCTTGATTTTCTTAATTCGTGGGCTGTTTGTTGTTGGTTATACGATTGGTGTTGAGCTGAGTGCAGCAGTGCACACCTGTCATCCCAGCTACTAGGGAATCTGAGGCAGGAGGATCACAAGCCCAAGACCAGCTTGAGGAGCAGAGCAAGACCCTGTCTCCAAAGAAAGCAGTTAATGTTGGTCATGAAGATACCTCACCCATGAAGACTTGAGCGTGCATTCCCTATAATTAAGGACCAGTACAGTCTCACCTAAGAAAGGTAGTAAGTTCACAATACTTTCTAATACCCGGTCCGTGTTCAGATTTCCCAGTTGTCCAAACAATAGTTTTCCTAGTTTTTCAAAAACAAGATCTAATAGAGCTTTTGTCCCCAGCAGTTTAGTGATGCATAAGAGAATATCCCAGCCATTGTGATGGCTAAGTGGGGGAACAGTGGTTCAACCCGTTATTTAAGACATAGACAAGTGAACAGTTTTCCTAGAGCAGACTGCACTTCCGTGTCCTGTCTGTTGTGGGCTGTTTGTTCTGTTCGATGTAGCAGTGTGGGCAAGAATGAATGAGAGAATGGTTGAAAAACACCCATCACAACTTAATGGGCCACTTAATAACTTCTAGAAGTCTGGGAATGTGTGCGTGTGTATGTGTGTGTGAGTGTGTGTATGTATGTGTGTTTTCTGATGCTAATTGTGTGTAATGCCACCAAGGAGAGGCAGCTGGGCACATAACCTGTTAGCAACCAGGAACCATTTTTTCTGTGCTGGTTTACCAAAAATCTATTGTTACAGTAGAAGGGACCTTTTCTCAGGATAGAGTAAGTATGTGGGGAGGCCTAAGGAGTTTTCCAGGGATTTGGTTTCATGATAATTAATAGACATTTTGGTACAATTTTAGATATACAGAGTAACTGATTCATTGGTATAAAAATGTTCCATTTATCCCCCTTCCCCTATTATTGTATATGAATAAATCTTCTATTAGTGTGGTACGTTTGTTCCGATTAATAAACCACTATTAATATGTTATTGGAAGGTTCACATTTCGTGTTGTACAGTTCTGTGGGTTTTTACAAATTTCGAATCCCATGTATCCTCCATTGTAGTGTTATATGGAAAATTTCAATGCCCTAAAATCTGTTTATCCCTCATCTTTTTTTTTCCTAAACTCCTAGCAACTACTGATCTTTGTCTCTTTGATTTTGCCTTTTCCAAAATGCCCTAAATTAGGAATCATACAGTAGCCCATTCAGATTAGCTTCTTTCTCTTAGCAAGGTGCAGTCCATTCTTCCTCCATGACTCTTGGTGGCTTCCTAGCTCATTTCTTTTTATCACCGCATAATATTCCATTTTCTGTACCACAGTTTCCCCATCCATTCACAAAACTTTTATTTTAAGCAAATATTAGAACATTTCAACATATACCAATTATTGAATAAATAACCATCAAATGACCTAGTTCTACAGACTCCTTATTTTTTCTGCCAAGTGTATAGGGTCAAGGGGAATTGTGATGGAAAAGGCAATTATGTTGTTAGGCACTGACTTCTGCTAATGTGCAGTTATTTAAGCAGAGAGTGTCTAACCAGGATAGGCTCAGCCCAGCAGGAGTAGAGGGCTTTGATGTGTTTAGGCTTTGAACTGCAGTTTAAGAAATCTCTCTAGAAATGCATTGTTCAGTAACAGTAGCCACTTGCCACATGTGAGTGAACATAAAGTGATGAAAAGGAAATAAAATGAAAGATCAAGTACCTCATTTTCACTAGCTATATTTCAACCTCTCTGTAGCCATTTGCGGCTGGTGGCTACCATTTTGAACAACACAGATGCAGAACATTACCTTCACTGCAGAAAATCTTACTGGACAGCCCTGATTCGAACGAAAGCATTCCAGTAGAGGGATGGGATTGAAATTAGTTGACCAGGCTGATTCTGGTTTCTCTTTAATGCTTTAGCTCTTTTGTGCCACAACAGTATTACAATAGAAGAGGTGAAGCTCAGAGATTTGTTTGCTGGAAAAAAATGTTGCTTAAAATGACTTGCTAGGAATAAAAAGGGCCAGTGAAGCTGTGAAATTCCCCCTGTGTGACAGCCCCAGGAGGTAAGGCTTGACCAGGGTTTAGGCCCTTGATCAGCCAATGTTAAGGAGTTTTACAGAACTCTCAGCTCTTGCTAATTTACTTCAGTGAAAAAGCAGAGACTTTCTCTAATTTGAGGGGATGAGGTAGGTGTGGAGAGAGAGTTTAACTTCCCAACTAAAAAATCTGCAAATTGTAGACCCAAACTTGAGTAAACTCCTGTGGTTGTTGCATGCCAGGAATGTGAAACCTGAATGAATATCAGATATTTGCCACAGAAATTGTAGCTCACTCCCTTGAAATTGAAATTACTGTTATTTGGGAGCAAAGCAAATAGCAGTTTTCTTTCTTTTTCTTTTGCCAAGTCTTTGGATTTGGTCACATCTAATTTAGTTAACGTGGTAGGTACTGTACTGACAAAGTATTATGGGCTGTCAGTTTACTTAGTGTTCATTTTAGGTATGGCAGTTTAATAAAGTCTTCTATTTTTCCCCCCTTCTAAACAGAAGCACCGATAACAAACATTACATTAAATTGTGCTTTTCCGTAGTGTCTAATCTGGAAATTGGCTGTTGACATTGTTGAGGGGTTTTAATATAATTTTTAAATGGAAATGCCAAATTGCTCTGTCTGCACATTGTAGCTTTAAATATTGACTTTTGCCTTTTGAAATGCTTTAGTTTCTAAGAGGCCTAGTGTGAAAAGGCAAACTTGACAGAATAATGTATCTACCATAATTCCTGTGAAAAGGCTTTGCATATTCTGGTATTTGGAGTTCAGTCAGGATGTGACCACTTAGAGTCATAAATGTCTATAAACACAGGCTCAGAATTGATTGTTTTCTCCAAGAATAGGCACAGACAAAATAGTATATTATCTTGCAAATTGAGAATTGGAAATGCTAGATCTCAAATGAAGACAGATTTCCTGTCACTCTTTAAGCCAGTGTCACCGCCTAAACAACTCTTACAAGAGTTGCTGAGGTTTAATCAGTATTCAATAATTATTGAATACGTTGAACTGACTTAAAAAAATTTGTTCCTTAAATTTGAAAAGTGGAAGAACAGATGGATTTCTTATGTCTGCTGTGGTTTTTATGTAATTCTAAAAAATGCATTTTAATTTAGATACTGTTTCACGTTAGCAAAGTTTGGAAAAATTGATTAAGGTTTCTTAGCATGGGATTGTTTTCTTAAAAGCTGTGAAAGGGAAAAGAGTCAATATTAGGGCTTTCCGATGGCAGCTTTTTACAGAGCCCCCCAGCACGATTGATTACTGCTGCTTTTGTAAAGGATTTAAAAAGAACAATCTGTATTAAAAACATCATTCTTTGGTATGAGCTTCAGCAGTTCCAAATGGGTTTCCATGGGGGCTGCCCTGCAATGTGACCACTGGCAGGGACTGTGGTCATCTCCGGTGGGCCAGGGAAGCAAGTCAGGAGAGAGGCGCTTAGGTGAGGAGTGGCTGGCATGCATGCCGGAGGGGTTGCCCTGGCAGCTGCGGTCATTCAGCTGAGCTCTCCAGCCTCCAAAGCAAGAGGGGCCAGAAGCAAGTCATTTTTCTGTACGTGGCCTGTAAGGTTAAGCTGCAGGAAGGGAGAGTCATACAGATGTCTTTGTTCCCCAGCATTGACCAGAGCCAGGTAAGTCCAGTCCTCGTTAGGGACAATAATAGTAACAGATTGCTCCCCAGCACCCCATGTCCTCTGCTGTTGCCTTGAGGCCAGTGGGGAGTGGATATGTCTTCATTTGACATCTTACACGCGAGCATCGTGACCTCCTTAATCTCAGGCTGCAGCTGATCTGTACCCATTAATAAACTCCTTTCTGAGCAGAGGCACTATCAAGAGTGTGCCTGCAGCAGTTAAGTCTTTAGAAACAAGCTGCGTCCTCATGAGGCATGTGGCAGAGACTGGAAGCGTGGATTAGGCTCTGAGTTTAATTCTCAGTAATTCTCTGCACTCTCTGGGAAATAAAGATGTAACGGGTAGACCCGGTGGCTTTTGTTCCAAAAAGCAGACCTGGCTATTGGGTTCTTTATTGAAGGTATTTATGGGAAAGGGGTATTGAAGATCCTTGAAGATGGGAGTTGTTAGAGAATATTGTTGAGTTCTGCATTGTCAGTTTTATTTAGCACCAAGTGCTGAATAGCTGCAGAGACCTTTGGTTTGGCTTGCTACAAAACTGGGGGAATCAGCTTGTGAACTTCTTTTGTTAACTAGACTTTCTTGGGGGGAGAAAAATTCCTTGAGATGATCTCCTTTTTGACTCAATAATGATTTACTTTTCTTTTTTAAAGCCTCCCATACATAATTTTTGGGAAACTAAATGTTTCTCTGTTATGAAATGGTTGTTTATGAATGTGTTGCAACTGAGACTTTTAATTATCACTAGCAAATTACCGTTAAGTCAGTCTCTTTTTGGGGACAAACAATAATGAAATATGCTTTTTTCTTTTAACACTTTTCTCAAAAGTGTTTCTTAAATATTATTTTTAATTAAGCATTTTTGTTACCACTTTGCAATTCCTTTTCTCTTCATATCTGCAACCCTCATATCTTAAGAGAGTCTGTCATTCATATGTAGATTGTGATAAAGATTGGAAAGACCACAGGGTGGCCCTGGAATGGATTAGGTTACATTTTGGATTTTTGAAGGCTTTTCCATATAACAGTATGTATGGCTGATTTAAAACAAAATTAGTGTCTATGGTTTTAAAAAATATTACTATCCACAGTTATTCCCTGCCCTCCTTTTTAAGAAGATCATAAATGTTATCTTCAGATAAAGCATTCCCATGCAACATTTTATTACACCAACAGAACCACATTCTAAAGTGTGTTTGCTTTGAGATGGCCCAGCCAGTGTGGCTATGGATACCCTCAACTTTAAGTGGGTTCATTTGGCTGGGAGCTCCTGCCGGAAGCATCATGGTGCAGCTGGGGGAAACTCCATTTCCTGGGGAATTTCATGAAGGTCTGTGACGGATTTCATAATAGACTCTAATAGCTTTAAATCTCTTCCTGGTTCCTCTTATCAAGGAAACTATTTCTTTAAAAGCTTCTGGGCCCTCATTTATTTTACTCAGTTAAAAAGTTTGGTCAAAAACAGTTCCTTTATATTAAAAAAAAAAAAGAAATATAGGGTTTGGGGCTCTGAATCCTGGTCAGAGAACAGGGTGTTTATTCAGTAGACTATCAGGAATGTGGATAATCCTTTGGGCACACAGTGCAAGCTGCCACAGTGACCTGGCACTAGGTATTAACAGCCACCATTCAGAAACATTTTTATTTTTAACTCTAGCTTTGAAATCAAAGTCTATCACCTTTGGATTTATTCCCTCGGTTGCTTTGTTTAGATTTTAAATTTATTTATTTAGAATTTTTTAAAAGTGTTGACGTATTTTCAGTCTTCCATCATGAGGAGCCAGATGCCAATGCCATCCTGTTCACTTCAGCAGTCCCCAGATCAGATGGTCAGAGTCAACTCGAGGGCTTTGTCGGGATCAGCGGAAGAATTATCTCCTGCTGTAGGTAGATAGAGTCTATGGAACAGAGCAGCTGCTGAAAGCCAGACACAGTGCGGTACATCTGCAGATGAGCTGCAGGTCAACCTTCTAGGTGTGTCAGGGTTCAGTGCTCAGGTGTGGGCCTTGGCCTCCACTGACAGGGGCTGAGCTAGAAGGAAGTTTGAACCTGAAACTGAGCAACTGCACCTTGAAGTAACCTAGGAGTCAGAAGTAGCACAGTGAGATGGGTAATTAGACCCAAGAAGCTTTCAAACTATGAATCTTGTGATCAAATATCCATTGTATCAGCACATTGACCTTTGTGACCTCACCTGAAATGATCGAGAGAGATCCAAGCACTATTCTGTGATTCTTTGACACTTTTCTGAAGTGTGAAGTCTTTTTATAAGAAGTATTTACCACCTAGACATTCGTATACTTTCATGAATCTTTCTTTGGATTGTATTATAATATAAACATCAGTATGTTTATGTATGCACATGTCTAGGTTTGAACGTATTAACTGTCTAATAAGTAATAAACTCATTTTCAGAAGTTCATTTGTATTTTTGACATCTGGAAACTGATCCCTGGTCATTTGTGAATGATTCATTTTCTTGTGCTTTCAGTGTGTGTGTGTGTTTGTGTGTGTGTGTGGGTGTGTGTGTCTTTGAAATATATCCATATAGCAAAAATATAGCAGTGATACCAAAGAGAAATCACCACAAACCCACCACCCCTAACTAGTTACCTTTCTTCATTCTCCTTTCAGTGCTTGGCCAGATGTAGGTGAAATTTTAGTTTAGTTGTGATAGTAGAAAATACTTTTGCAACATGCTTCTTAAATATAATGTCATAAACATTTTTCTTCATTACTCTATGGTATATGACTTTTAATGGCTATGTTGAGAAAATTACTGTGTCACAGATAGCCACCCCCATAGTTGGTATTGAGATTGTCTCAGTGATTCTGCTGCAGTATAGTAGTCAATACCCCAGCTTTTCTTCTCCTTAGGATAATTCCTGACAGAGAAAATATGTGCTCCAGTGGTGTGAAAGTTCTCATAGCTGCTTAAAACACATTGCCAAGGTGATTTCCAAAGGGTCGTTGCCCTTTCTGTAAGTTGACATCTTTTAAAAATAGTCCAGGCGCCTCTCTATAGGCCAGCAGAGAGTGTCGCATACTCCTGTTAACATCCCAAGCTCAGTTCTAGCTCAGCTCTCTAAAATGGCTCTGTTGGCAGTTCATCCAGCCCATCTGGGAGCCTCAGAACCCCACCTTTCCCAGGCATTGGTTGCAGCCTGGAAAGGTGTGGTCTGCCCCTAGGAATCAAGGTCCCATTTTCCTGTCCCATAGGCTTTCTGTGGCATTTTGTCAGCCCTTGAATAGGGTGGAGAATATATGTGGGGGCCTAGAATTGTAGCAGTTGAAACCCTTAGAGTGAATTATTAAATCTAAACCAGAGCCCGTTGGCTTCCTGTGTTTGACTTGGAGTCTGTACTCTGATGGTAGCTTTTACAAAACACTTCTGAATAAGAAATAAATTCCAAATAGCTTTTTCCCCCCTCTCCTGCCAAACTCCACCAGGAAACAGCATCTCATTACTTGAGTTAGAAGTTATTAATACTGACCCTCTCCGGCACTTGGAACTTTGCAGGTTGGGCTCACACAGCTTCTATTTTTACCCTAGTCTAAACTGTGGTCATATGGATAGCAAAATAAATACAGGAATATTCTAGCTTGGGAGGGGGAGAGGCAGCAATGCTTATAATAACATAGCTGCAAACTCTTGCTTCCCTCTATTTGATATTCCAAAAAAGGAAGAAAGCACAGTGAGGACCACATCTGTAAGTAATGAGCATTTTCCTTTTGTGTGTCATGCATATTCAGCACAGTCTCACTCAGTGGCTCAGGCGGTGTTCTAATATACATCACCTCCTAGATCTCGGTTTGTTGCCTACAAATTTAGTTCAACACCAAGGTTGTCTCCCTTCTTCAGATCAGGAATCTGAACCCATATTCACAGGCAGAGGTACAGATTGTCAGCGTGTTCTGCCTATATTTTAAATTTTCCCCATGGTCACCTTTTTCCTTGACACTGACATGGAAGAGTTTTTTTTTGTTGTTGTTGTTGTTTTTTGTTTGTTTGTTTAGTAGGAAAATAAATCAGTTAATTTCAGGACTTTCTTTTTAAGTATTCATTGAATTTGTAATGCAGTGTTATCAAAATCTAGACATTACAAAGGGGCATCAGGGGAAAGTTCTCTCTAGGAGGGATATTTTGCTTTTAATTAGTTGTCTTTAATTATCCTAGGTTCCCAAGTTTGAGATATGTCAAGAACTTGGGTGCAAAATTTTAAGATTCTTTCCGCTTGGTTTCTTTGGTTAAGGGCTCTTTAACATGAGATGGTGGCTTGTAAAAACTGGGATTTGGATCACAGGGTTTGTGGAACGATATGACTGTTGGCAGATGAGCATATTCTCAGAGAATGTATGTGACCCGGGCTGTTCATTGTTAACCACATTCTGGATTAAGAAGCGAGACTGGGGGACAGGCATCCTATGCTGTTTTATGTATTGTAATACTTGGAGTTAGGAGAAGGGTTCATTATTCAATTAAATAAGCAAAGTCTCTCTGGATCACCAAATCTGAGATGGTCTTTTAAATATATCCAGCAATCCACTTGCTGAGCCAGGTACTGTTCTGTAGACTCAATAAAGAAACACCATAGAAAGAAAAATAGCTTTGCATATAACACCAGATTTAGCAGCATGTATACAGTGAGGCACCTTTTCTGCAAATGATATTGATTATATTAAATCATTTTAGATGAACCAGATAATCCTCTATCAAGATTTTTTTTGAGGGGTGATATTAAGAGGGATTAATGTGCTGATTATTGCAATGAGCCTTTTATTGTTTTGAACTTTGCTGGCTTAGGAAGTCTTAACTACTTTGAACCAAATTCAGTTCTTTGTAAACAGAGGAAATTATCCACAGTTAATGCTGTGCACTAACTCAGTGTTGCTGTGTGGAACAGTATTGAGCCATTTCCACGTTTACCCAAGGCTAGCACTGTGCCTGGCTGGTTGGAGGCCTTCTAAATGAGTTGGCGGTTTCTTCCAAGGTCACACTTACCTTTTCTGGTAGCGTTTCTCAGGGTGCAAGGCGGAATTCTAGGTGGCCCATTTGTAAAGAGACCTGATAGAGGAATGTCGAGGTATTCAACATCAGCCCTTCAGAAAAACCAAACCTCTGCTGTCTGCTGACCCTTTCCCACATGCTAGTCCCTAGAGCACATTGACAGGTAGTGGAGGAGACAGAGACGACATCAGAGCTGTCCCTGCTCCTTGGGGCTTCTTTAAGGAGCACGAATTCTAAGTGGTCAAATAGGACTTCTCTCTGTGTGAGGCATCCGGCAGGAAAATCCACATTGGTGGTAAGTTCCAAATGAATAATTTGAACTCGAAGGACTGTAAATAAATGCAGTAGAAATTCTGTCATCTCCCAGGCCTTTGTTTCAAAAGCTTCATAGAACTGGGGGGATTTTTTTCCAGAATGGCCTGTAATGTGGCATTTTTCTGACCTGCCTCTACATCCTTCCGCACCTCCCTTCACACCTAAACAGCATTCTACTTTCATACAACCTGGTGATTTTCTTTTCCAGAATTAAATTTATTTTTTAATGTATATGAGTAAATATTTTAATAAGTATTTTAAAGTCCTTCCCCCACTTTCTTAAAGGTATTTTGAAGAGTTTCTTAAAGAGACTTCGTTAGCTTTCTATGTAATTAATTTAGGACTGCTAAATAGATGTTTGAAACAGTTCTGAGCTGAAGAGTTTTCTTAGAGTTTCTTTAGGTGGGGTTTAAGAGTTTTCATTCACATGTAACCTCACCTTTGACCTTGGCTTTTTCCATAGATGATTTGAATGTATATACAGGATAGTAGGGTAAGCCTGGGAAATTGTTAGGTACCAGACATTCTCTTTGAACAAATGCTTAAAGTAAGTGTTTGTGAATATGACACTGTGCTTATACCTCAGCCATATCTAACATAGTCAGGGAAAAAGGGATCTTTTCTCCAATAAGCATAGAGTTCTTTCCTTCTGTTACATTTGCAGCTTGGATGGGGCACCTGTGTGTTACAGATGAAGGTGTTACTAAAAATTAACAAACTGCAATCCATGCGCATGGCTCCAGACAGCCTCTGTGGGGAATTTGCAGGATGTAAGGCAGAGAAGAAGCTGTTGAGCTGGAACTTTAGACTCTTAACAAAAGTTTTCCCATCTGTGATGCCAAGAATACTAGTTCTGAAAGACGTTAAATACGGATTTTGGTGTGGAGAATTTCTGTGGCCAAAACTTGAAGATGCTGCTGCGTGAAGCAGAGTTCAGCATGGCTTGTTACTGCAGTTCTTTTCAGGACCTTTATTAGGATTATGTGTGAATCATGGAAAAGGAGGGAGGAGGTCGACACAGCGTGTTCACACTCTCAGTGGCACACTCAAGACAACTCTGCACTCGAGCTGTAGGACTTCAGCTCCTTGGTCTGCACTGGAGATTGTTGAGAGGATAGGTGAGCCAGATGCCCGGCACATAATAAGCACGAAACAGATAGCTGCAGCGGATGCTTTTGAACCTGACGCTGAGGGTGTGATGCCGTTTGTGTTGTGGGGCATGGTGGTGGCCCAGAAAGAGCCCAGATGGAGGTGTCAGGAGGTTTGTTCTCTGCTTTGACCAGGTTGGTTTTGAGCTACATGGCCACTGTGGTGTTCTCTTCATCTTTTAAATAAACAGGTGACCTTGGTGCCTATAAGCCCAGTTGGGCTGTAAAAGTTTGTGTTCCTTTGGGCTGTACCTAAGCCCGAATTGGCAAGTTCAGCTTCAGGACAAGCGTGTCCTCTCTGAGTGGCTGTGTGGGGGAGAGAGAATTTCAGCTGATTATCGTTCCCTTTACAATGTGCGTTAGCCAGTAACAAAACAGCTTACTAAGTCACCCAGTAAGATAAGCTGAAGGAATAGCCTGTTCGGTGCCTTGTAATCATCAGAAGAGCTAATTGTGTATAAATGAGGGCTAGGCATTTTATCATAAAATTAAGGGGCATCATCTAGGTGTTTGTTTCGTCTGGGAGATATAGAAATGTATCACTGAGCTACATGGAGATTTGATTTTTATGTTTGAGGACTAATTTTCTGATGGTTGAGACGGGTGTCCATAATGAGTTAGGTTTTCTACCTTCTGGTTTATTGTGAACTTAAATCATAAAGTGAACTGCTCTGAGCTTTAATTATCGGGATCCACTGTATGGTCTTCACTGATCTAAGGCATTTGGAGGACATTTATTTAGTAGATAAGGCAATGTATCTTTCAAGGAAGGCCACAGATTTTTTTGTTTTTGTTTTTGTTGGTACTGGGAATTGAACCCAGGGATGCGTAACCACTGAGCCACATCTCCAGCCCTTTTTTACATTTTTATTTTGAGACAGAGTCTCACTAGGTTGCTGAGGCTGGCTTTGAACTTGGGATCCTTCTGCCTCAGCCTCCCAGGTAACTGGGAGAACAGGCATGCACCACCATGCCTGGCAAGGCCACAGATTTCTAAGTAACACATTTCTACACTGATGGTTTAAAATATGTATTTGTTCCCTGAAGGCTATACCTACAAGTAGATTTGTTCAGTCACTATCCCACAAATTGTTTTTACTGAGAAAATGAACAAGTGTACCAAGACTACTGGAATACTTACTTGATCTTGTGTGGTTTGAATCAACAGTATCTCTTTTCATTTTTACTGTAGACATATATTGAGCTCAGTCATTTTATTAAAATCTAGTTTTATCGTTAGGTATGGAAAGCCTAGCTCACCATTGCTTTCATCCGTTTTTTATCCATAAAGGAGTTTATTTCTTCTTTGAGCCCCAGGTTTGGGTGGAGGAAGTAGGAGCACCTGACATTGGAAATGTAGGTGAGGCCATTTGGCAAGAAAGCTTCCTTACAGGCCAAGGAGATTTTACATCATCCTAGTAGTGGTTGGGAACAAAGATGGGGTGTTTAGCAGAGGGGTTAGTGTGATTATGTTTGAGCTTAAGAATGGTCCCCTTGCGAAGAATGGCTGCAAAGGCAGAGACTCAGGCAGCGGCCAAGTCAGGTGGCCTTAGGAATGGGTCAGGCCCAGTGTGTTGAGGTAGCTGAAGTTGTGGGACCAGAGGTGGAGCGATGGTGTTACGAGGCGAATATGTGCCTTGCTGTCCTTATGGTCATTGGGGGGCTACAAAAACTGCCCCAGATGTGCATTCTTCTCCAGAAGTTCAGTCTGTTGGGGGTATTGTGGTGCTTCAGTTTCCCTGGCCAAACGTGGCACGAAGTGGAGCCCTCTGTCTCTGTCTTCAGTACATTTTCCTCTTTGTGGTACCTTGTCACTTTCCATGGCTAACCCTTGGTCTCCTGTATTCATATCTTGAATCCGCCTAGGGGGAGAGGTCTGAAAGATCAGCTTTGTTTTTCTTCCAACTTGTACTCTAAATGTTATTAGCCAACAGTGTTGGCACCACCTCATAGCCACGGTCAGTCCCAAATTAAATGACCTCATTATGAAAACCTACAGTCAGGGTGCAGCTATGTGGCTCTGTTCATTTCTTTCCAGTTACTTCCATCCACTTGTTCTGTCCCATTAAGCAAGTTAGCATGGGCAAAATATAATGTTGTTGCATAATTGATTTCCCTCTCCAAGCAGGGACCAGCAGAATTCTTACCAGCACAGGAGAGTATTCTTCATAATAAAATATGTCATGTTTGGAAAAGTTTTTTTTAAGGGAAAGAATGTTTGAGCATTATCTGCTACTAAGTGAAAAGAGCTCTGTTTACTATTAAATTAGACTCCGCAGAAGGATATTGATAATTCCCCCTATGTTCTTGATGGTCCCTGAAATCAGAATGGGGGAGAACTTTTTGCACTTTGATGTCAAAATGATTTGCACCACACTGAGTGACAGAGAAAAAAAATACTTTTGACTGCCCTCAAATGCATTAAGCATCCCATCACCCCCAGGACTACCCTGAAACCCTCCCTGTCCCAAGTGGCTGAGGACAGCCTGCTTCTCTAGGCTCTCTCTGGCCTCCACCCCAAGGCCTCAGGGTTACCTCTTAACAAGCCAGTTGTCCTGTCCAGCTGCCCGGTGCATGTGAAGTGTGAGGTGGATCAGTATCAGATTCTCTGGGAGAAGTTTTTGGTCCACCTGCCTGTTAGTGTGACGCATGTGCTAGTTCCAACAACTGGGTCATCTAATGAATAGAAATTCAGTTTACACATAGGGATTAAGTATCTCAGTGTTAACTTTTGCCACATCAAGTTTCTTTGACAGAGCCAAGAGGAAAATGAGAGCCATTCAATATTAAGGAAAGGGAAACCAGTTTCTAAAGTGTAAAGGGAATCTTTTTCTTGCTTTTAAGACTCAGTTACTTAAGTAGATGGCAGTGCAAAATATGGGAAGTTTGGGACAAATGATCTTCCAGGTCCTAAAATCAAGAGTTTTAACTGTAGGAATCCTAGAGGTCTCAGGACAAATGTTAACTCTGAAACCTGAGTCAAAGGTTACTTAAGTCAATTTGGTTTAAGTAATCTCCGTGGACAAATATTTATTGAGTACTCATGCACTTGGAGAGGGACAGAGAGCAAGCTCCAAGGGTAGTCAAGGCCTGCATCAACAAATTATTCCTCAAGGGGGCAAGACAAATACATATAAAATAATTAGAAATAATGTGTGAATGTGTGTCTTCAACTCTGTATGCTACAAAATCTGAAATAGCTCAGTCTACATCAAAAGGGCTGGAGAAGTCAGATCCTATTTTGAAACGTAGATAGGGTTTGATAGAGAATAAAAGAATCCTCTGGGTGAGGAGGACGAGTTTTAATAGAAACAGGACTGAGAGTGACTTTTAGATGGGAGGGAACACTTGCTGAACCCAAGCAAAGTTTACTTCCTGTATGCCAGGCTCTGTGATTTGATGGGAGGCTGGGCAGTTAGAAACAAATGAGGTACCATCTACCTCTTATCCACAGAGGACTGGTCTTGGGCCCACCTTGGATACCAAAATCCACAGACCTCACGTCCCTTACGTTAAATGGCGTAATATCTTTGTGTGTTACTCACACCTTCCTGTATACTTTAATTCATCTCTAGATGACTTATAATACCTGATACAAATGTAAATTCTATGCAATTAGTTGTTATACTGTCCTGTTGAGGGAATGATCACAAGAACGAAAATGTGTAAGTACTCAGACTTAAGTTTTTAAAAAATATTTCCCGTTCACAGTTGGTTGAGTGTGGATGCAGAATGCATGGATTACGGAGGGCTGGCTGGACACTCCTCTCCCTCAAGGGAGCCTCGAGTCTAATGGGTCAGTGAGGTTGGCTACAAAGGCATGGAATGCAGGGCTTTCGAGAGCTTTGGGGATGGCAGCCTGGAATGGTGATAGCCTTGGAAACCCATGTCATGCAGGACAGCCTCAGATTGCAGAGTTAAGCTCTGGCTCTTGTGACACAAAGGGTCCAGCACACTGTTGGTCCAGGGTGGTCACTCAAAGCTTGCAAGCCAGGCACTGGAATACGAATCCCTAAAGTTTCAGTCCTCAGAATCTGCTGATGTGATAGCTCAAACAAAATGATTGCCCTGCTTTTCTGTCAGTTGGCACCAGGCCGGTGGGGGATGTGGCTCACATATAAAGTACTTGGGCATTTCTGGCCAGCGCTGAAACTTGAGAGAATAAAGTAGTGCTGTTACAGAGCCTGGGCCTGTTCTCCCTCCCAAGGAGGTTCAGTGGCAGCGATGCTGAAACAAGGTTTTATTTTAAGAAGAAATCCAGTGAAAGCCAACATAGTAAGAGAAACCTTTTTTTTTTTATATATAGTTCCTTTAGGAACAAACATTTAATTCCATCTTTAAAAATAGGACAATAATGAGTGTTGTCTATTCCAGATACAAACTTTGCTTGAAAGTTGCCAGTCTGAGATACTGTTGGTAAAATAGCAATTTACTAAAACCTTTAAAAAAAATTGTACCTCTGCTCTATCTGCAGTTCTTGCAAGTGACTCCTTTGGCAGGATTAGGTTGAATTTTAATACTCAACTCTTATTGAAGAGTTCAGAAGCTGTGGAACTGGTCTACTTTGTGACTGATCCCTCTCTATATTAAGCCTGTGGTTTGCGATTACCAAGGGCTAGTAATATATATATTTAAAAAGTGCTCTTGTGGCTTTATCTGTGTTTGTCATTATGGCTCCGCTAAGCCAGTAAGCCCTAGAAGTGGGCTCGTGGTGAGACTTTGCCCTTGGCAGATGAGTCCCACGGGCTGCACTCCACATGAGGCCCTGTCTGGCGTCAGTGAGGGTCTGGACTGTGGCAGAGAGCTCTGGATTGCCTGGGTGGCAGGGGAGCTCTCATCTACAGTGATAAATCTGAGCATGGTCAGGCCTGCAAGTGTTTGGTGCGCCTTGATGGATCCCCAGGTGATTCTTCAGCCTAAGTGCTATAATACCTTTAAATACAACCCAAGAAACACTTAAATGATTTTAGTATTTTTGTAGTTTTTGCAGTAAAGAAACCTCATTTATGAACAAGAAGAATGCTCGAGATAGCTTATAACTGGCATTGCAACAACTGATTCAGACAAGTTTAGTGGAATGGAACAAAATAGGTGCTTAGGTCTCTCTGCTGTCTTGTTCTGCTGGATGAGGCTCCCTCAGGCTCCCTCAGGGGCATTTGTCCATGGTCAGCCCTTGCTAGAGTGTCCTGAGTAAGGGGATGGCTAGGCATGTGGATTCAGAAGAACAGAGGAGGGGGAGGACTGTTCACGGGGGAGTAAATCCAAACAATAAGATGAAGAAGCACATTTTTAATCTCTCCCATCCCCTGTTTTTCCTTTCTCAGAAAGCAGAGCTGACAACTGATAAAGACATGTATCTCGACAACAGCTCCGTTGAAGAAGCGTCGGGAGTGTATCCTATTGACGACGACGACTATGCTTCTGCATCTGGCTCTGGTGAGGCCGGGGTGGGGCGGCCATTCCCCGCACATGCACACACCTGTTCCAGTACTAGCCAGGCAGTGTGCAGGGCAGATAAGAGAATGGCCTTTGGAGTCACAGTGTGTGTGTGTGTGTGTGTGTGTGTGTGAATGTGTGTGTGTGAATTCCAGTTCTCCACCACTTAAGCTGTGACAGCTCAGGGATTTATTTAATGGTGCTAAGCCTCAGTTTCCTTATTTATGAAATAGAAAGTCTTAATCATTTTTACCACATAGAGCTGTTGTGGGGATTAAAGGAGTTGACACATTAACTTGAAATTTTATTATTAAGACTTTTAGAGTGATGTCATGGAAACCACCCTTAAAAAAATCCCTTGAACTGCAAGGTTCATAAAACCGCCTGCCCCATTTTAAGGATTATCGATGAGACCAAAAAGTTATTGGGCTTTTTTTTTTCCTTTTTTTTTTCTAGTGTATTGCTCAAAAGTAGGAGAGAATATGTAGCAGCCAAGTAAAACAAAGATAGAGATAGCCTCAGCTTTCTTGGCGTTACAGTTATCTATCACTTCCTTGATGCTGAATGGCAAACCACCTCAACACTAAGTGTTGTAGAGCAGCTAGCATTTATTTACCTCATTACTCGGGAGGTTGGCAATTTAGGTACACTCCCTCACGTGTCAGTGGTCAGCCGTAGGCTGGACCCGCAGCTTGGCTGATCTTGAATGGGCTCTGTCATGTCTCTGGGGCGGCTGAGCAAACTTGGCTGTGGTCCGTGCAGTCTGTTATCCTCCAGGCAGCCAGCTATTTGTTCACAGGGAGGAGGCAGAGATCCCAAGTCGGTGTGTAGAAGTGTGCAAAGCCTCTTGGAAGCTAGGCCTTAGAATTCGGCGTTGCGTCACTTCTACCACACTTTATTGGTCAAAGCAAGTCAGGCCTAGATGCCACTTTTTTGGGGGGATGGGGAGGGCAGCACTGGGGATTGAATCTAGGTCATCATGCATGCTAGGCAAATGTTTTATTAGTGAGTTACACCCCCAGCCTAGCTCTGCCTCTTATATGAAGAAGCCACAGTCATATTGCAAGGGACATAGGTCCCAGGAGGAATAAAAGAACCTGGCCATTTTTGTAATCAACCTTATCTGGTAAATGTTTCATCTGTGTCAGGAATGGCCCCCAGGAAACTGAGAGAAAGATCTTATGCATGTATTTAATGGGCAAGTCAGAAAATTTGTTATCAGCAGCATGCAAGAAAAGTTTTATCCACACCTTTCTTGCACAGGTTTATTGTAGATTCAACAGATGGCAAAAAATTATGCTGAATATAGATGTGTGACAATCAGACTGGTCTAGAAAGAACAAGAACAAATTAAAATCAGTTATGTTTTTAGTAGACATCTAGCCACATAAGAGTGTGTGTTTTAAGTTGGAAAATGCAAGTCTGAGAAAGACAAGAGAGGTGGTGGCTGACCTAGTAACAATGCACTTACAATGCAGTCCTAATGTAAAAATAGCACCAGTTATTCTTGGGCAAGTGATATCACACACATACACACACACACACACACACACACACACACACACACACAGAATGAGTGTGAAAAGAGCTGTTCTCCATAGCCCACAACTCTATTAATATCTTTCACTCATGGCACCTCTTTTTGTGTGTGTGTGTGTGTGTGTGACTCAAAAGTGTTCTGTAACTCATTTTCAAAATGTTCCAGGATATAACAAATATAGGCACTTTTTTGCCCCCATTTCACAGGTGTTGGGATACAATAGTAGTCAGGGATCTGTAGAGGTCATCCAAGTCATTTTGCTGACTCCTGCCAAGACTGTCCTTAAGTTTAATTTAAAGAAAACAGGTATGCATTCCTATTCATCTACCCCCCCATTCAGGTGAAAGGTGGTTGGTGTGGGTCATTTGATTTCCCAAACCCATTAAATAGATAGATCAGCATAGATCAGATAGATAAATGTGGCCCAGATTGCCTCAGCTGCAGTTCTAGCTTTAGGCAGATCATTTCTGTGAAACAATGGGAGCATCATTCTTGACTTTGGAAACCACCTTATAGTGTGATGCGGATATTGTTTCTCAGCTTAAAAGTAGTAGTAGTCATAACTAAAATTTGTGAAGCATTACTGTGTGTCAGGCACTGCTCTAATCCTTAAAATATCCCTGTGAAGGTAGATCTATTATCATTTATATTTTTTACATGAGAAAACTGGAGATACAGAGAGATTAAGGAACTTGCCTTGGGTCATGCTGTCAGAAAGTAATGGGAGTTAGGACAAGGACCAGGCTGTGTTCTCTTTAATCCTGTGCCATACTGCCTCCTTGTGTCATAAAACCCATTCTAAAATTAAGCCTTGCCTCACTAATGCCCAGTCTCAGTTGGAAATATGGGTTCTTCCCAGGTTTGGGCCAATGTACCATCTGGCCTAACTCCTATCAGGCTATCCAAAAGAAAAGCAAATGGCCTGGAAGAGAATGTCTAATGGCCCAGAGGGAACTTCTCAGGCAAGGAGATGGGCTTACATTATGTATATGGACTCAGAATGGGCATTAGAAAACACAAGAACCTTAATATGCATTTATTGTGTACCATATATGGTAATGTATTTTTGGAACAATGATGGGAAAGACTTGGTTCCCATCCCCAAGAGACCAACCAAGAGTATAAAGAGAGAAATGTAGAATGAGAAAAAAATTTTTTTTTAAATATCATGTGATAGGTGACATAACATAAGAAAGTGTTATTCAACAAAAATTGAAGAAATAAATAATAGACCTTTGGTTAAGATAACATATTGAGTATGAATACCTTATAGGACCCAACTAAATTGGCAAGAAAGGCATTGGACATAAACTTAACAAGGACAAACAAGGCAGCGAAGGAGTCAAAAGCCACGAGGTTTTGAAAGCTGGGAAGCAGATGAACTGACAGTCCAGGTAGATGCGAGAAAATTGAGTTGGCCAGCAGTGGAGAGAGCCAAGATGCAACCCAGTCAATAAAGCGGCGTCCCCTGGGGATCCAAGAATCAGTGGCTCTAAATGGAAAGTGAAAGTGGAACTAAACGTAGGGCTATCTCTTCAAGATCTCATTAAGAAGCAAATAATTGAGGTTGGAGCAGTGGCTCAGTGGTTACAGTGCTTGCCTGGCATGCAGGAGTATGTGGGTTAAAACCCCAGCACCATGTATACAACCGAGTGTTGGAGTAATGAAGGCCACATAAAAAATTGATTCTATCTCTCTCACTGTCCCTCTCTCTTTAAAACAAAAAGAAGCAGCAAGTAGTTCCCCTGATTTCTTCCCTCAATTATGAAGCAAAGAAACTCATGCTTCCCAGCTTCAGAGGAAAGCTAGATTGTATTATTTGAAATAAAATAGGGTGTTTTGGGCTGAAGAGACTTTATTTAAAACAGTAATAAGTTCTTAGATGAAGAGTCATTTGATGCTGGGATATTCTTAGCTGTCTTCTCCCAGTCGGTTCTCAAAACACTGACTTTCTGTCCTTTACTCCTTGGGTAGGAGACTGGAAGGTTCATTTTTAGGAAATTGGATCAACTCAAAAGAAACAACTCAAAGATGGCATCACTGAGAACTCTCGGAAAAAAACACACAACTCTATCCTAACTGGTGATGCCTTCATTTGATAGTTCTCTCCTATAGGTTGAGAGCTTCCAAGTAGATTTTCTTTGTTTAAATATGAAAAGACAATGAAAGCTCTTTGGGCATTTATAAAAAACTTGCAACATGAAAGATACTTCGCCCAACCCACAAATTGGGAAAGAGCAGAAAACTACAAAGAGAACTTATAGAAAAATTTGTTAAATTCAAAAAGATAAGAAGATGTTTCAATTGTAAAGCAAGAATAGGATACTATAAAACAGGAACAATCCGAAGACCCTAGAGTTCTTAATAAATGGAACTCTCGTGTCGAAGTGGGAAAACTCACTAGAAGATGAAAAGACCCAGAGGCTATTCATTAATTCAGTCAGCATTTATTATCCATCTACAGCATGGGGTAACAGGTGCCATTCTAGGAGGTAAAATTGAACAATGCTTTCTCTGCTTGGGTCGGTTAATTCTGTTTATTCCCTTATGTAGTACTTCTGTGAAAAAATATTCTTTTTTTAAAAAATATTTTTATAAGTTGCCTTAGTCCATTTGGGCAGCTATAACAAAATACTTTAGATAGAGTAATTTATGAAAAGCATAAATTTATTGGTCACAGTAATGGAGGCTGTAAAGATCAAGCACCCTCAGATCTAGTATTTGTGAAGGCTTACTTTAATTCAAAGATGATGCCTTCTTGAGGCATTCTCAAATGACAGAAGGGACACACCATCTCTTTTGGGTTTCTTTTCTAAGGTGCTAATCCCACTCATGAGGGTAGAGAGAGCCTTCATGACCTCATCTTCTCCTAAAGGCCCCATCTCTTAGTACTGTTGAATTGGGGATTAGGTTTCAGTATATGAATTTTGAGGGAATATAAACATTCAGATCATAGTATGAGTAGGAAGAAAATGGTTATTAAAAGAAGAAAGAGGAGGAGGAGATACAGTGAGTGTTAGAAACATAAAAATGGAAAGAGTCCATACCGAAGAGGTCACAGCAAGCTTCAGAGAGATTATTTCAGAGAGTTGATGTCAGTGCTAGGTGAGATAATACATGCAGGGGGTCCTCAGGTGGAAACGGGCTCTGGGGCAGTGTATTCCACATTGACATACCTAGAACTGAAAATCGGGGATGTCATCAAAGGGGCTTCCGGGTTTCTGTTTTGTCAAGAGAGTTAGTCATTTTATTAAAGACAATAAATACTGTAGTAAGGCATATAACTTACCTGTGTCTCAACTTCAGAAGGGCTGGCTCAAGGGATTTTCTGCTTTGGAATCTCTTCTCTTACATAGCTTCTCCCTGCTCCTACTTTTGGTGATTCATGTTTGGAACTCTCATGAAACAAGGGGGTCTTGAAAGCCTGTTAACTGAAAATTTTCATATCTCATTGAAATTCTATTATTTGTAAGAAAATGATTTATTGTAGTAGCAAATCAGGCATATTATATACAAAACTTTGATGGACAATCAGGTAGGCTGATATAAAGGAGCATTTCTGGAACTATCATTATTAATGACTTTTTTATGACACTTTATATATGTACAGGCTGTTTCCGTGTATCATATCTGGGGTTAACACAGTCATGCACCCCATAATGATGTTTTGGTCAGTGATGGACTGAATTATATATAATGGTGGTCCCATATGATTAGAAGGAACTGAAAAATTCCTGTAGCATTGTGATATTGTAGCTGTCATGATATCATAACATAACATACAACTCATGTTTGTAATGATGCTGGCATAAACATACTACTGCTCTTGCAGATGTATAAAAATATAGCATATACAATTGTGTATGGTACATGATACTTGACGACGATGATGAACAACTGTTACTGTTTTATATATTGACTGTACTGTACTTCTTATTATTTTAAAGGGTGTTTCTTGTGTTTATGAAAGAATAATGTTTACTATAAAGTAGACTGCCATTATGCTAAAAGCATCCTCATGCATGGCATGTTTACTACATCTCTTGATTACATTGTTTTCGCTTGTACTTGATTTAACCTTATGTTTTGTTCATTGTAGCCTGGGAACAATAGGTTATTATACCTATATAAAATTCACATCATAGAGCCCAGGTGTGTAGTAAGTGATGTCATCTAGGCTTATGTAAGCATACTCCCATGATGTTCATACAATGATTAAATTGATTCATGATCTTTCCCTAGAGCCCCATTGTTAAGTGACATATGATTTTACACGCACCTCTGAAAACAAGTTACTGTTCTCCCCATTTTATAGGTGAAGAAATTAAGATACAAATATTAGTTGATCAAGATTACAGAGCTAATAAATTCTAGAACTAGAAGTAGGTTGGTTGGTTTTAATGGAAGAGCCTGTATTTACTCCAATATACCCTGCAATTTCTTCTCTATAATGAATATATATGTTCTGAAGATAAATGAGACAGATGATACATTGAGAACTATGGGCATTGCACAACTACCAGCATGTTACCTCCTGCTTTCACAGCTGCTTATTACATGGATATGACTGTGGTGAATATTTAACTCATATTCTTTGATTTGAGTAATTCAAAGATATTCATCATTCATTCTCATCTGGGGAAGCAGGCTAAACTTACAGAGTTTGAGTTTGAATTATTACAGATTTGACAAATGATTAACTTAAAAGCAGTATTGTGTTTGAATGTCAGAAATGCTTGAATGCTGTTTTAGAGGAAAGGCAAAAACAAAAAACAATCGTGCCCAGGTAGAAAGACAGTGGTTGGTCAGGGAACAAATACCAGCTCAGATCGTGTAATGCCTAGACACTACTAATCACTCAAGGAGCAAAGCAGGTGTGGTCCCTTGGCCTCAAGGACTTCCCAGTGTATTAGGGGGAGACTTTAATCAATAATTACACAAATAAATGTATAGTCACAAATTTTTCTAAATGCAATTAGGATAAGAAAGAAAGATAATTTACCAAAAACTCTGACCTGATATGGAAGGGATTTCTAATTCACCCCTAGGCCTCAGGGAGTGAAATTAACTAGGTGGTGACTTTTCACAGAAGGATCAAGGCATCATGTTTGGAACACAGGGGACAATAGGGACAATGATGCTTGAGAAATTACAAAGGCAGGCTGAGGTTGGACCACCCCACCCCAGCCCAGCTGGGTTGAATCATTTATTCCAGGAGCACGTGGATGCTATTGTAAGAGTTTTAAACAGAGGGATGATGGGGTCACAACCATCTGTGAACAGTGACCTTCCAGTCACCTGAAAGAGTGCCAAGGGGATCTATTAAAAATAGGCAGGTGCATGGGTTCCTTACAAGCTGAAGGCAGCTGGGTTAGCATGTATTCTGGAACTGCGGAAAAGGTATCAGAGTATAGATATAGAAAGAAGGTAAGATTGATAGCACTAGGTGACAAATTCCATATGGAAGTAAGAAAGAAGAAATCATGGTTCTGGTGTGGAGAGATAGGGTTGGGGAGAGGACGTCCAGTCACTGTGGGGCAACATGAGAGAAAATTGGGTTTATGAGGGTAAAGCCAACCACATTGTGAGCTCTGTTTTGGACATGTTAGACATCTGTGGTATTGGGCTAGAGAGGCAGCCCAGCAGTAGAGCACTTGCCTGGCATTAGTGAGGAGCTGGATTTGAACCCCAGCCCTTTATATACAACTAAGCATTGGAAAAACAAAAACCAGATGGAAAAATAAATAAAAATGGGCTCTCTCTCTCTTTCTCTTTTCACTTTAAGAAGGGTGTGGTATCTTTTGAATCATTCAAGTAAAAAGGCCAAGCAGGCTATTTTTTTTTTTAAAGAGAGAAGAATAGTGAGAGAGAGAGAGAGAGAGAGACGGAGAGAATCAATTTTTATTGAGCTTTTCACATGGCTTTTGTTGCTCTGACACTTAGCTGTGTATGTGGTGCTGGGGTTTGAACGTGTGTACTTGCGCATGCCAGGCAAGCGACATAACCACTGAGCCACTGCTCCATCCTCCAAGCAGCCTATTAGATATATGGATTTGAATTTGAGAGGGATGGTAAAGCTAGTGATGTAAATATTAAATATCATCCATATTTAGATGGTTAATTAAAGCAATGGGCATAGGTGAAAGGAAAACATATAGAAGAGAAAGAGATTTAGTGTTTAACCTCAAGGAACTCTTGATATTTGGTATTCTGGTAGATGAAGTTAACTTGCAAAGGAAGCTTTGAATAGATGAGGGAATAGGGAAAATCCAGGAAGTCATAGAAACCCAAAGAAACATGGTATATCAATGAGATGGCAGTTGACAGTGTCCAGTGGTGCTAGGTATATGTTAGTCAGCTTTCTGTTACTATAACAATTTACTTGAGATAATCAAGTTGAAAAGAGGCAAGTTTGTTTGGCTTACTGTTTTGGAGGTCTCAGCCCCATGTTTGGTTGCCTCATTGCTTTGGGGCCTGTGGTAAGCCAGTACAGCATGGTGGGAGTACATGGCAGAGGAAACCGCTGGCCTCATGGTGGCCAGGAAGCAAAAGAGGGAGATTGGGGTGCACTGCAATTCCCAATATCTCCTTCAAGAGCATTCCCCCAATGAGTGGACTTCCATCTGGGCACACCTCTTAAAGTTCCAACTGCCTCCAGATGGCACCATGAGCCAGGGACCAAGCCTTCAATACATGGTTGGACCTTTGGGTGACGTTTTTGCCAAACCATTGCAAGGATTAGATGAAGAAGACTTGTAAAAATGCCATTGGTAATGGCAACACGAAGGGCACTGTTGACCTTAACAAAATGTGTCCACAGTGTGATAACAGGGAAAACCCAACTGGAAGGAGCCAAACAAAGTGGAGGAGATGGGAGGACAGGATAGTGATGGTCCACACCACCTGGGAAGGTCTGCTGAAAAAAGGAGAGGGCAGGGGCTGGCCAGGAGATGAGGAGTCAGTGGCGGGAGAGTTTTCTTTTTTCTTTTTTTGTATTATGTACTTAAAAAAGGAGGAAAGAAAGGGACGTGTTTTAACACACAGGGGCAGGAGAGATTGAATGTGCAAATGGAAGAAGAATATTCAGGGCAAGAATATAATAGAAAAAATTACCAGGCAACCACAGATCACTTCACCACAGTGAAGGCCACAGGAGGGATTGGCATTGTGAAAGAAATCGCCTCTGCTAGTGTCAACGTTAGATAACATTGCCTGATAACGTGTAAATCTGTGTCATGATTCACGTGCTCAGCTCATAACTTTGCTTATTCCCTAGGAGCTGATGAGGACATAGAGAGTCCGGAGCTGACGACATCACGACCCCTGCCAAAGATTCCGTTCACCAGCACTGCTCCCAAAGTGGAAACCACGACGCTGAAGACGCAGAAAAAGATGCCTGCACAGACGAAGGTGCGTTTTGTTTTGCATTGCATTCCTGTTGCTGCATATGCTCCTCTCGGTTCATTACAGAATGAACGAAAACACGAAAGAGCCCTTCTAAGAGGTGCCACTTAAAATTATGTAAGGACAAATGGTCTTTTCATTATGTTATTGTAAATGGCTCTTCCTTACTTCAAGAGCATTTTGTCATTCACCCATGTATTAATTTTATCACCCAGGCCTCTCTTACATATGAACGAATTTTGTTGCTGTAGTTTTTGCTTCTGGGAATTTAACCCAGGGATGCTCTTCTACTGAGTACATCTTCAATCCTTTTTTTAAATTTTGAGATAGGGCCTCACTAAGTTGCTGAGGCTGATCTCAAACTTGTGATCCTCCTGTCTCAGCCTCTCAGGTTGCTAGGGTTATAGGTATGCATCATTGCACCTGGCATGGATGCTTTATTTACATGGCTCTCTTAAGGAACTTCTTAAGTTCAGTTAAGAATCAAAACCTTATTTATTTGGCTTAAAGTGAAAAGTTTTTTCCTTTAATTTCATAGAGAATGTTCTGAGCTAAAGCTACTGGTACTTTATGTATGATGAAGCAGATTATGGAATGAAACTCCAGGTTATATCTTGAGGTGGTATGAGCCTCTGAGAGTCATTCTCTTAAGTCTCAGGCCCACCATCCATGGCATGTAAACCTGGAACTCGCTCAGAGACCATAATGAGCCGAGGTACATCTAACTTATTAAGAATGAGATTGTTGGCCTTAGAACAGAGCAGAGTTACTAACTAATGAAAACTGAGCTCATGATTTTGACCTTACTAGCATTATATTGCATGTACTTGACCATCCACTGATCAGTAAGCTATTTAAGTTGGAAAGTGCATGTTAAAGTCTAGAGAAGGCCCAGGTTTCAAATCCTGGATCCAGTCACATTTCTTGGGTCATTAAGAAGATGAAATGTGAGCCCATGTAGCATGACATTTGAGTGTGCGTAATGACTGCAGTGGTAGACTTTACAGGAACCTTAGGGATGGCGTGCTGCTTATAAAACTTAGAAACACAAGTGTCCTCTTTTGAAGCTCCTCATCTGTTAATTAGGAATAAGATGCCACCAAGCTTGCACAGCAGACAAGATATGGAGGGCTGTTCACGAAGATAAGGATGTGCCTTCTGTGGAGTAGAAAGCACCCCCTGCAGATGGGGACACAGCTGGTCTTTTCCTACCCTTACAGAGTACCTTTGTGTTTCCTCCTCTTCCTCGGAGGAATGGCACAGTTGGATGGGTTCTGCAGATGTAGAGCAGCCAGGAGGTTAGCCAGATGAGCCTGCTCTCTGTCTGTAGGCTTGGGAAAGGTCAGTTGTTATTCCTGCAAGACTGACTTTGCAAGCCAGGCAATAGGAGAGCAAGAAATAGCTCCGTAAGGACTGAGGCAGACATACCTAGCACATTCTGACTTGCGTAGAAGGGGCTCCATCAGCATCTAAGTTGAATGAATGAAAGAAGGGCAAGGGGGAGAAATGAAAAATAGCAGGTGCAGTCGATGCTAGGATGGACAGGCGCCTCAGAGTATGGTGGCACAGTTGTCCAGTACCGCCATGGAAAGTTGTGTCTGGCCTTTACCACATTTTTGCTTGGCCTCGTCTCAAGATTGAATCTTTCAGAGACAGCAACCATTAAGGCTCACTAGCTTGAAACAAGAAACTCTCCTGGGTCAATTGTAGCTTTCAGTGAAAAAGATTTCTATCCTAAGCAAAATATAATTTGACACAAATTTCTGGCCTATTGACAACAGTGGGTGGAAAATTCATTTAAGCTTCTGAAAATTGGCTTAAGGAAATAATTGCATCGTATCAAGGTAAAGAATCTAGACATTTGGCAGATGAGCGTAGAAGTTAAAGATACAAGAACATTTTAATATCCTTATATTCCTTCTATTACTTATATTCAACATAATCATAAAAATTTATCCACTCATGGAAGAGCCATTCATTATGTGTCAAACACTGTTCTAGGTACTGATAGTGATAATACTGATCATGAATAACAATAATGACGATGATTTAACTTGCTATTTTGTAGTTACATGGTACAGCTAAATTAAACCTTGCCTCTAGGTTGCCATTAGTGCAGATTTTGCTTTTGAATGGGTCTCACAGTGGCATTAATGACAGTATTATAGATAGTCTATCTAGTTGGTTGTAAATTTATGTGCCTAAAAAGTGAAAAAAGAACAGTTATTTGTGTATGCAGAGCATCCCTCGTAATCTTTTACTCCATTCCATCCGCATAGCCAGACATGGATGTGACAGATCTTAACTAATTTCATTTAATCATTGATGCTGTGTTTTTATAATTTCATTTTGCACATATAGAGTCAAGAATTAAGGTATTTCAGGTTAGTTCAATACCATAGAATGTTTTTCTGTGTTTCTATACAATAGAAAAATAAATGTTAAATGTTAAAATAAACGTTACATGCAGAATACCTTCAGGCTGGTGCACTGATAAACCATTCCTGGAAGTGAGGTGTGACCCCTGTTCTGTGGAGACCGTCTGTCCCCACACCCTTAGATCCCTGGAATGTTTGTGTATGTGTGTGTGTGTGTGTTTTGTTTTTTCTTCTTACTGATTCAGAAGCTGAGTCAAGGGGAACTGGACTTTAGGAACTCAAAAGGTGAAGCATGTGTTTTGGCATAGTTGTGGGGTAAAGATGAGGCAGGTTATTAAACTTGGTGTCGAATGTTGCAGGAGCTATTCTGTGCATTTGTTTTCCCGCAAGTCTCTCTCCCTAGACACAAACCTAAGCGTCTGTCTGCTTGAGTGTTCTTTCCCCTTTCTGATAGCAAAGCAGTACTAAAGGGCAGTGAAGAGAGTCCTAGATTAGAACTCAGAGTCCATTCTCTGTTCTGTTGAGTTGTCTGGCCTTCTATCAAATAGCCAGTTTGTGAGGAGAAAATTCAGGCAAAATACTGCCAATGAGTTTCTTCTGCTTTACTTTGGTCATGAAGGCCTCAAATTTTCTACTGTGATAATCTACAAAACAGTGAAATTTGGGTACATGTTGTACAACAGGGAGATGATAAATTCCATGTGGCCTCTGCACTTTGTAAGTCGTTGAGAGTTTGGGGAGAGGCACATTTCCTGGACTATGATATAGGATGACATGGTACGAAATGTGCTAAAATAATATGTCCTCCCCTCAAATATGTTAACCATTAATGGAACTAGAAAAGAGGGCTGATCTGGTTCAGTGGTAAATTTCTTTCTAGACTTGACAAGTAGAGTTCAAGGCGTCACAGCCAAGGGCCAGTGTCATGTAGGCTTTTGTCTAGGCAGGAGTGATGCTGAATGGAAATGAAGCAGTGAGAATAATTATTGTAGACTTGCTCTCTAGCACTATGGAGTATCCAAGAACCCGGGAGTGTCCTCCAGTAGATGGGCAAACTAAGGTGTATAAAAGAGGCAAGATGTGGTCAGTACCTCAGGAACTTTTGAAGAACCCAGGTCCTCTGAAGTCTTAGCCCAGGGTTTACTTAAGCTACAAGACTAAGTAGAAGGAAGCATTATAGAGTAAGGCTAGGGGATTCTCCCATCCATGAGAGGATGCCTGTAAGGGAGCTGTCATCACAGTGTCCTGGAGAGCAAAGAGATGGAGAAGTAGGGCAGTGGAATTGGTGGATTAGAGCAGTGGAAGGGAGATGGTGGCATGAAGTCAGAAGGGTGGTGAGAAAGTAGAAATCTTATGATATATCTGCTAACTAGATCATTAGCATGATTGTAAACTCACTTAAGTATCCATCTTGCCTGTTCATGCGATGGGTATTAATACAAAATAATGAATTACATGGGTCCACTGTGGGCCTCACCCATTGATGTAAACATCATACAAAATGGCAATTCCAATTATTTCCTGAACATTGTTCTTAACAAAGGAAAATTGGAATATACTCATCTATTATTTCTTAATTCCAGCACATTTTTTTAATTGGCAGTGCCAGGTGTGGTAGCACACATCTGTAATACCAGTAATTCCAGAGGCTGCAAGTTTGAGGCTAGCCTCAGCAATTTAGCAAGACTCCCAACAACTCAGTAAGACCCTGTCTCAGAATACAAATTTTAAATTTAAAAAAGGATTTGGGAATGTATTTCAGTGGTAAAGAGCCCCTGGGTTCAAGGTTCAACCCCTAGTACCAAAATAAATAAGTAAATATACATGGAAGTAAATATATATTGTGTGTGTATATATATAATATGTTGTATATATAATATATTGTATATGTATTTACATATGTATAGTATATATGTTTAGTTACTTATTTATAAATCAGCATATACATATGTGCATGTGTAGTACACCTATATATTTATTGAATTATTAACAGTAATGTTTTAATTTTCCCCTTACCAGTCACCTGAAGAAATTGATAAGGAGGAAATTCACATCTCTGACTCAGAAAGAAAAATGGACCCTGCTGAAGAGGATACAAATGTGTACACTGAGAAGCACTCAGATAGTCTGTTTAAACGGACAGAAGTCCTAGCAGGTGAGTGGTGGGTGCAGGTCAGGCGGGAGGGTGCTTAAATAGGCCTCTTGTGTCTAAGTGGTATTCAGAGATGCAGCTTTGACCATTCCCTCTACCGGAAACAGTGTTGAGAGCCCCTCTCTCCTAACTGAGAGGCAAGAGCAGGCATACTTTGTTTTCTGCCAACTCCCTCAGCCTGGTCATCAGCTGGCCTTTGGGTAGATATCCCAGGGTGGTGGTGGTGGGGGTACCCTGGAAGAGTAAAGATCTGAATGAGGCCAGAGCAGCTGGCATGGGGGTGTCAGGGAGTGAAGTTCATTCAGCCTTGCTCCAAGTTGTGCCTGATTTCAGAATAAACTTAAGAGAAGGAAAAGATCTTCACGGGGAGTGTGGTTAACAAGAATACTGACCAAATTGTTAAGTTTGTTCTCTAATTGTAATTTATCTGATGGAACAACAGGTTGAATATCCCTAATCTGATAATTTGAAATCCGAAATGCTACAAAATCCAAAAGCTTCTGAATGCCAGTACGATGGCCCAGGTGGAAATTTCTACACCTGACCTCAAAAACCTAGTTGCACACCATGAACTTGGCTTCGTGCAAAAAACTATTTAAAATATTGCATAATACTTATTTTTAAGCCATGTATATAAGGTTTCAATGAAATATAAATGTATTTCATATTTAGACTTGGATCCCATCCCCAAGATAACTCATGTGTACACAGAATGTTGCAAAATCCAAAAAGTTCATATTCCAAAACACTTGAGGTCCCAAAAATTTCACATAAGGGATACTTTAACCTGTTCTAACACTTGTTTTTCTTTTATTGTTGTTTTCCTTTCTTCCTTTTTTTCCCCATTACTGGGAATTGAACCCCCAAGGGTGCTCTACTGTTGAGCTGCAACATCCCCAGTCCTTTTTCTTTTTTATTCTGAGACACAGTCTTGCTAAGCTGCTGAGGCTGGTCTTGAACTTGTGATCCTCCTGCCTCAGCCTCCTGAGTAGCTTGGATTATAGCCGCACACCCTCGCACTTGGCTAACATTTATTTTAAAGAGGAAGATTTGCAAGACTTAAGAACAGCTAATCCTTGAAAGGGTAGTTGCACCTTCAAGAGTAAAAGAAAAGTGTGTGCTTTTCTTCTTCATATTTACTCTAAAAAAATGTTAAGCCAATTATATCATGTTTTGTGTTTTCATTGAAAAAGCATTCTGAAGATTAGAATATAAAATATAAGTACTGAAAAGACAAAAGCATTTGAAAGTATGGAATTAGTTGCGGTCAGATTTTTCTTCTTGAGATTTTTGGGTGTTATTAATACTAATCAAAGAAAGTATTGTACCTTCCTAAGGAACGTCAGATTTGCATAATTACTTTTATTGAATCCAAGTTTTTTTAAATGGGTTTTCAAGTTAGGCCTTTTATAAAAGCGTAAATAGATTGGGCTGGACAAAGCTAATTTCTGCAACCCTTGAATCTCATCTGAGCATAATCTTTGTTTTGGTGGCTTTTCAGCTGTCATTGCTGGCGGAGTTATTGGGTTTCTCTTTGCGATTTTCCTCATCCTGCTGTTGGTGTACCGCATGAGAAAGAAGGACGAAGGAAGCTATGACCTTGGAGAACGCAAACCATCCAGTGCAGCTTATCAGAAGGCACCTACTAAGGAGTTTTACGCATAAAACTCACACTTAGTGTCTCTATTTATGAGATCACTGAACTTTTCAAAATAAAGCTTTTGCATAGAATAATGAAGATCTTTGTTTTTTGTTTTTTTCATTAAAGAGCCATTCTGGCACTTTAATGATAAAATCCCATTGTATTTAAAACTTTTCATGTATTTCTTTAGAACAAGGTAAAATTAAAATTTAACATCTGCAGTGTTCTGTGAATAGCAGTGGCAAAATATTATGTTTGAAAACCCTGGATGTTCATGGAATTGGTTTAAACTTTTATGCGCAAATACGAAATGATTGTGTTTAACCTATGGTTCGAAGATAAAAGCTGTGTCATTTGTGTCAGCATGTCTCAGATGGACCTTACCAAGTTGCTCTTACTTTTGTTAATTTATCTGTTGTCCCTCTTCCCTGCCTTCCCTTTTTGTCCCCTTAAAAACCAAACCAAACCCTATGCCTTTTGTAGCTGTCATGGTGCAATCTGTCTTTGGATGATTCAGTAATGGTAATTTAGTGTACATGTGATTTTCAAATAATGTAAAGTTTAACCTCCACTTTGTGTAAATCTTTATGTGTCAGACTATCCATTTTACACTTGCTTTATTTTTCATTACCTGTAGCTTCAGGCAGATTTGCAACAGCAAATTAATGTGTAAAATTGGATTATTACTACAAAACTGTTTAGTTCTATCAACCTAATCAGATCTTCTTTAGGGAGGATTTGATGTGAGTTACTGACAAGCCTCAGCAAACCCAAAGATGCTAACAGTATTTTGAGAAGTTGCTGCAAATTCCTTTGGCCACTGTATTTGTTATTTTCTAGCAATTTGAAGGAACGAGGAAGGGATTTAAAGAAAAAAAAATAGTTTTTTGTTCTTAAAATTGCATTTAAGTTGTAAACATCTTTTTAAGCCTTTGAAGTGCCTATGATTCTATGTAACTCGTCGCAGACTGGTGTTAATGAGTATATATAACAGTTTTAAAAAAGTTGGTATTTTATAAGCACAGACAATTCTAATGGTAACTTTTGTAGTCTTACAAATAGACATAAATTGTAATTTGGGAACATAAAAACTACTGAATAAATCATGTGGCCTAATATTGAAAATGTCACTGTTATAAATTTTGTACATTTTCGATCAAATGTACATTTCCCCTTTGCTAATGACCATCTGCTCTCAAGGATGATGTGGGTTTGATTTCTAAGTGTTTCCACAATGTCTGTAAATCAAGACCAAAGAGCCTGTCAATGAACTATTTATTACCAAATTTACTTTTGAATTGGCCAGAGGAAATCCTAGGGTATCATCCTGTGTGTGAGTGGGTACAGATATTGGAAGGCTGCCAGGGAATTTTGAAGTTTGAAACCTTTGTAGGGTAGCTGATGGCAATGTTGAGACAGATGCTTGCTTTTTTAAGTAACTTTCAAGATGATAAATTCCAAAGAACAAAGGGGGCTTTCTGGAAGTAGGTGTCTCAGGCTTCAATTGACTTCCCTTTGAAACTATTCCTGAAGCGTAATGGAAGACTGAGTATGTGGAACACCACAGGTCACTTTATAAGGAAGGAGGGGAGAGCAGGGAGGTGCTATGTGTTACAGTGAGGACCCTGCTGCTTGGGATTGAAGTTGCTGGAAAGAGTGACAGAGGTGAAGGTCTGAGGGAACCCTGGCTGGGTACTTACTGTAATGAGCAATTTCTTTTCCTATTTCACCATTCATTTTGTTTTTAACCATGAGCCATGGAAATGGGAAGAAGATAGCAAAAACAGTAATTTTTCCAACATATAATTTGGTTTTAATAAAGTTTGAATGCTTCATTTAGAGAACATTCCCTGGAATTGCCACAGAACTCACTTTTAAAAGAATTTTTTTAAAGCAACACTGAGAACAGTGTTTGCCAAAATCCTTAATGGCCTTAATTCTCAAATTCTTGCCCCATCACTTCCAGACTCAGTTCACTTTGCTTAGACTGATTAAAAGGAAATGATAGGCCGTTCTGCAGCCATACAATGTCCCTCAATTGCAGAGGTTAAGAATGTTGTGGGTATACCTTTAAATGTGCAAAGCAGCGTGAAATTTTATTCATAGGAAAACTTGCTTGGAATATCCATGCCAGGAAAAGAAATTTTCTGGCAAATATTTTGTCACTGCTGTAAAGCAAAATATTTGTTCAAGTGCCAAAATAAAGTCTGTCATGGCGAAAAGTAAATCATTGTATAGACTGACATCCAGTTTTCTTCAACTGTACTGTTTTCTGCTTAGTTTTTCTTTAGTTTTTCGAATGCAGAAAATAATACTATAAAAGACATTAGTAGTTATTACTGAGTGGAGGGAAATTTTGGTAAAATATAAATATTAAAACCAGTGTGAAAAGTTCATGTTTCCTTAGCCACATGCAAATTATTTCCCTTGTGTGAGTGCGGCTTTGTGTTTGAGAGACTCCTCGTATTCTAGCTGTCCATGTTTAGTACATGGAGGAACAGGCTTTTTTCCCCCAAAAAACATTCAGCTGCAGGTGTTGTAGTAACTGAATTGTAGGATTAAAACCTGATGAATTACATTGAATTTAGATAGAACACGCTTATGGAAATTGCCATCAATTAATATTACAAGTTGATAGTTGAACACCAAATGTTTAGTGAACTAGTGATATTTTGGTAACATTTGTTCTGCAGACTAAAAGAAATGCCCTTGCTCTTTGAGAAATAGTCTATTTGATACTAAGAGTTTAAAAGCTAAATGAGTAGAACATAATTAACTCATTCAGATGGCCTCAAAGAAACTAGTATGTACTACAAAGCGTGTTGGTTCCTTTAAGAATAGGAACAATAGCTCCATAGTTTTAAGAAGCTCATTCAAAAACTTAGGCATTTTGAAACTTGAAGGAACATTTTTAAGTGAGGAGAAAAATTATAAAACCTAAAAATATTGCATGATTAATTTTATAGGCAGGATTTTCTTTATAGCCTTATTACAATTATATAATAGGGTAATAGAAAAAGTAAATTTTAAACCAGTTGGTTTTAAAAGGCAATGACTTTACCCAACACCATCTCTAATGTGAGGTTTTTAAGTCCTAAGTCTCTAGCAGGCAACAGTGAGACTCTTAAGAGGCACCCAATTGAAATGAATAAAGCCAGATGATAAATGGAGGGGACTGCATAGAGAGAGCTCTAAGGCTCTTTCCAGTGCTAATACTTGTGACAAAAGTGAAATTTGAAACTTGACCATTTCTGGGGAATTAGATTCAGCTTGCATAGAAACCTGTGGAAAGGGCAGAACATCTGTGTGTGTTTTAGTTGTAAAAGCAGTATGAAAATGAATTTTGTCCCACTGTCCCCTAACCCTAGGTAACTTTATTCAGGATTATAAGATTCCATTTCTTTTATCTGCTATATGTGCTCTTTAGCAGAGCCTTTTCTGACCAAGGAACTCTGGCAGACTTTGGAGCAACTTGGTTTCCTGTGAATTAGATGGAAGGGTGTAACCCAAGCCACCAATCCAGCCCACAAATAACAGAGTGACGCTTTAGACTTTGGCGCTTCGGATATGCTGAGCACAAGGTACATTTGTTCAGTTTTGTTGTAAAAATAGGGTTCAAGTAACAAATGTTCGTAAGTATAAGTCCAACCAACAAATATTTGCCTACTGACTACATAAGGACACATAAAGAAGCTGGGGCTGTAGTGATGAATTATATAGTCAGACCCTGCCCACATGGAGCTTTCCTGGACTTGTGAGGGGGTGCATAGTGGAAATAAAATCAATAAATGACCATGATCATTTCTACATGGATCTAATACAGGCTGATGTAAAGGACTCAAGGACCAACAGTCCGGATGGGCTAGGTATGCTGTGGTAACGTTACAGTCTCAGTTTAGCAATTTCAAACAGCAAAGATTCCATTCGTATTCAAGCTGTGTGTCTGTGGGCTGGTGGAGACTTGTGCTCTGTATAATTGACATCCTCACTCCAGGGCTCAGGTCTTTAGAGCGACTGTCACCTGAAACACAGAAAGTTACTGAGGTGGAAGGAAAAGAGTTGATGCACACAGTAGATCTTAAAGCTTTTATCCAGTAGTAATGTGTCACTTCCACCCCAGTTTCATTGGCCAAAGCAAGTCATACGGCCCCACTTAAAAGTTCGTGGCACAAAGAAGTGTAAACCTGCTTTACGCCCAAAAGAAGACAGATGTCATCAGCCATCGTGACCACAATGGCTTGGTCAGGAATGACCTCATATGGTGAGGCCTGAGTAATGAGGGCTGGTTATCCGAAAATGAGGACAGGTCTTCCAGGCTGTGGAAGGCCCTACGGAGGGGACACTTCTAGCATGTTAAAGGAACAGGGAGCAGACAAATGTCTGGGAGGGAGGGGAAAGTGACAGAACAGGTGGAAGAAAAGGACTGAGAAGTACAATCACCTCCTGCTTGGTCCCCCTTTTCTGCTTTGGTTACCTTATATTTCGTTCCCCACCAGGAGGAAAACCTGATCTCATTAAGATCTAAATTAGTTTACGTCACTGCCTTCAGTGACTCCTACAGACCTAAGTCCCTGCTTCTTACGCTTGTCCTCAGGATCTACAGGAACTGCTCCCTGTGTGCATTATAAGGGAACACAGTGGGGGTGGCATGGCCTGTTAGGAGGTGTTTATAGATACCTAGGGGAGAAAGGATGGTGGCCTGACCTAAGGTGGTCATCGTGGAGATGGAGAGGAACTGTTTGGAGAGGTAGAACCAAGAGGTTTTGCTGAAGGGTTGGAAGGAGTGGGGAGCAAGGAAAGAAGGGAATCCAAGATGACATCCGAATACACGGCTAATAAGTGGGTGAACCATCTTCTGAGAAGGGGAACACTAAGGAGAGGTGGCTGGAGGTGAGTTGAGGATTCCTTCTGGGCTGTTAAGTTAGGGCTGTCAAGTGGAGGCATCACATAAACGAATAAAGTGGCAGGCTCTGGAGTTCAGAGACAAGGTCTGACCTGGAGATGTTAAGTAAGGAGTACTGTCCAGTCTCATTTATTCAGCTTTTCCCTTCTTTGCTTTGTGCAGATTGAGGGGATGGAATTGGAAGCAGAGAGAGTGAGCAGACAGTTCAAGGTTGACCCATGCAAACTACATTTCCCAAGCTTCCTTGCCAACTGGTCCTTGGGAAAGCTTGGCCAATGGAAGGCACTGGCAGAAGACCACATTCAGAAAGAGGGGAAAATCCAGAGTACATTTCCCTTTTCTGGACTGAGTGCAGCATCTCTAGCATTAATGCATTTTTTTTGTGTGTGTGGTTTGAATTCCCACAAAGCAGGCCCTGCTCCATGATCCCAGCTCCTGTTATTTCTAAACTCTCATAACCCCACTTTTCCACTGTCTCTCTAGCCCTAGGGAGGGTAGCAACTTCCTGATGCAGTTATTCTCTGGGTAAGCTCACCCTCCTCAGTTTGCCCTTACAGCTTTTCCAACATCTTTGAGACTGACTACAGTATTAAATTCTCCATTTAGCCAGCACAAATTCCGTTTTCCTTCCTGGACCTCCGACAGATGACACAGTGGAGAACAGCCTGTAGATGGTATTAAAAACCGTGGGACTAGATGAGATTATTTGGAGAGGTAAGATAGAAAAGGAAGATGGCCTTGAGTCTGCCTTCCAGCAAAGTCTGAGTACCTTTTTGGGTGAACAACTTCCAGATTCACTCTTCAGCATTGGTTTGCCATTTTGGCAGATGCTTAACAAAGACATAAACTTGAATTTCAAGGGTAGAGTGGGGAGGGGTGATCTCTAGTGTACCATAGCACATTTTTGAGCAAATTAATAAATACATAAGGGTAACCACTTCTGGTCATTAGTACCAAAATATGAACTGCTTTTTAAAATAGAACAAAGCAATTGGGCAGAGAATTGAGATTTGTGTAGTCAGGAAATGTCTCTATTAACCGTGTTTAGAGTGGGGACATATCAGTAAACAAAGCAGCAAGTAATTCATCTTACTTGTAACTTTGTCTTGGGTCATTGAAAGCAAGATTGTTTTTTTCTTTGCCTTCTTAATTATATTCTGCTTAGGTAAATACCAGAATAAGCTTGTATTTCTTCTGTGAGACCCAATTGCTGGGAAAAGTAGAGAAGACAGAAAAAAGATAGGCGTTTTGATTCTATATCAGACCTAGAACTTGGGAATCATGAAAAGTTTTCTGGTAACTCCATATTTTAGTCCATTTTTTTAAAATTTGCCACTCTTTTCTTCACTTAGCTATTTCCTTAGGTATAAAGTAAAGCTAATATCCACCACATTGTTTTGTGGGACTTTAATAAGGCAAAGCAGGTGATGGTGTCCGGCATCTGGTAGATCCTCAGTAAAAGATGGGTTATTCATTCCTCTGTAGATGCTTCCTGGGCACTCAATTTGCCAGGGATGGTTCTAGACCCAAGGAAGAAACAAAGAATAAACAAGTGTGTAGTATCATTAACTGAGAAAGTGACACTTGAACAGAGTCTAAGGTGATGGTGAGGTATTGTGCCATGGTGGGTAGGGGGTGTGCAGCTTGTGAATTTAGGGATCTGGGGAACATTCTAGGTAGAAGAAATAGTGAAAGCCAAAGCCTTGAGTGTGGCCAGGGCCAAGTCACTAAACAGGTAGGAGGTAGTCAGTGAAGTATATTATATATGCACAGCCTTGCAGCCCCTGCAGTGACTTCTGACAGCCAAGTCACTAAACAGGTAGAAGGTAGTCAGTGAAGTATATTATATATGCACAGCCTTACAGCCCCTGCAGTGACTTCTGACAGCCACGGCAGGATTTTGAAAACGAGATGGTGTGATCCAACTTAGCTTCAAATTGATTCTCAAACCTCAGCAGGCATGAGAAACACAGGAGGACTTGTTAAAACATAGATTTGGGGGTGCTGGAGTGGTGGCTCAGTGGTATCACACTTGCCTGGCATGCATGAGGACATGGGTTTGAAACCCCAGCACCACATTCGCAACTGTGAGAGCAAAGAAAACCAGATGAAAAACTAAATAATACTGATTCTCTCTTTCTCTCTCTCCCTCTCTTTAAAAAAAAGAAAGAAAAAATACATAGATTTGGGAGACCTGTCCCTGGAGGTTGTGATTCTGCAGGTGGGGGGAACCTGAGAATTTGCATTTCCAACAAATTTCTCAGGTGCAGCTGCTGCTGCTGGTCCACAGACCCCACTTTAAAAACCACTACTTCACAGGGTTGGCTTTGATTATGGTGTTGAGAATAGACTGAAGGGATGTGGAGTGTGTGTACACAAACAAAGCAGGCATGACAATCATGGCGGGAGGAAGAGATCAGATTCTGCTGAGCCACAGAGGCTCCAAGTCTGGAGACCCAAGGAAATGGGTTTTTCAACATTACATTACAATACCTAATAGCGTAGTATTTCTAGAATTTTATAGCCAGTGATTTTTTTTCAAGGTAAGCAAACAGGATTTTCTACAGTTACTGAGAGACTCTTCTTTTCCAATGGTCACAAGTTCTAGAATCTTTTCCTCAGGAACCACTACCATCCAACCTCCCCCCTCTCTCCTTTCTCTTTGTTCCTGTAACCTTCAGCATATACCATTCTGTGGTCTGGTGTTATATATATATTCCCTACTTTTACCTTCAGTCCTACACGAACAGTGCTCCCCGCTCCACTTATCTGAGGTCTTGCTTTCCATACTCTCAGTTACCCGCAGGCAACTGTAGTCTGAAACTATTAAATGGAAAATTCAAAAAATAAACAATTTAAAAGTTTTAAGTTAACTTTTTTAAAAAGTATGCTCTTATTCTTGTTCTATTTTGTTATTAATTATTGTTAATTTTTTCATATTCCCAAAATTAATTAAATTTTATTATAGATATGTATGTACAGGGGAAAAAAACATTGTCTACATAGGATCCAGTATTATCCACAGTTTCACTTCTCCTTTGAGGGTTTTGAAATGTATCCCTCGCCTCTTGGAAAAGGAGAGAGTATTGCACTGAGGACCCAGTTACGGTTTGATTCATTTTGTCACCATCCCCCAATTGCCACTGCCACACTCACCCTGAGGACATAGCTCCGTTCCCAGCATCGTATACATCAAGTCTCATATTAACCTCTTATTCAATTCCTCTGTGAAATTGGGGAGACCCTCATATGTCTGAGACCTTCAGCCAAGCAAAATAAAGCGAACAATCTATATCACATCCAATCCAAACAAAATTCAACGAGGTAGGTGTCCACAAACATTTGTTATAACCTTGAGCTTCAATTTCATCTAGTTAAAACACAGAAAGTCCTGTGATGTGTTGCTGGTTTCCTTGCAGAAACACGTTAGCATTTTGCAGATAAATATTTAGCATTTATATGGGAAGCTAATTAGTGTTTTCTTCCTTTGTTCTTTCAATATTTCCGTTATGCTGCATAATCACCAGGCTGGATCCAGGCTGTCCCTGAGATCAAAAACTACCCTTTTTATGACCCCCTCTCCCATTTATGTGAAGGAGGCTGGGCTGTAAACTTGGTATGAAAAAAATTCTTATATGCCATCTTGATTGCTAACATCTGTTCAAATTTCCATTCATAAATTTAAAATTCAGGCTTCTGCAACCATCTGTTTTCTCCCAATAATCTGAAGGGAAGAAAAGCCCAAGGCAGATGTGCAGGTGGGAGAAGAGCTCCTCCCTGGCTGGGCCAACCTCCGTGAGTTTTTACTTTGATTTTTTTTTTCCCTCCCTAGCAGGCTAGACAATACTTCCTTGGTGGGATTGCGGTCCCCATGTGTCCATGATACCAGGATTAGCAAATGGCTTTTTTCTCCCTACCCTTCCCAGATTCTTCTCTCTGCCTCCCTGCCTCTGTCCATCCCTGTCTGTCTCCCCACCACCCCACCACACACGTATACACAGTACCCATTTTATGAGCAAGAGACCTGACTAACATCTCTGCTGACTTGAAGGTTGCCTGGTAATCTCGGCAGACAGGTGAGGTAGAACCAACTTCTCGCTGGATTGTCAGCAGTTTTCCAGATTGCTGAGTGACTGGGCCTCTCATTGGGAATTTCTCCATGGATTACTTTGGTTTGGCATGGTTAGTGGATATGATTTGGCAGCTGTAGGACCCAGATGCCAAGCCAGGCAATGGCCCTTTTTTATTTTGCTCTTGGCAGTGTCATTTATGTCTAAGGGACCAGGCTTCTAAAGCTGCTTGGCCTTGTTCCAGCAGTGCTATTGCAGCAACTGTGAATGCCTTCGAAAGCTGACAGGACACTTGAGGGGCCTGCTGGGCTACTGCACTCTCTCAAATGCAACCCATCTTGAGCTCCCTTTGAGTTTCAAATACTTTTTTTTTTTCTGTTTTGTGTTGAGAAACAAGCACTGAGCAAACCACAGACAAAGTCTGTTTGTCATCCTAATGTCCTCTCTGAAAACCTCAGCAGTATGAGCAAGGATCCACCCACCCCAAACCTTAGCGTAGCAGCGCAGCACGTACGCTGGTGGTTTGTGGGATCGTAATGCTGGATTACATGCACTAATTTTCATTCTGCTCTGATGTTGCTTTTATATATAACTTGTGACTGATGCTCTGGGCCTCACTATGTGACTTGGAATGAGTCAGTTAACCACTCGAGCCAAATTTCGTGCAATGCCACTGGAACAGATGATGTTGACTTCCCTTATCTCTGTTTGGTACAGTTTAAATATGTGCCCTAAAAGTTCATGAGTCATAAGTTTAATCCCAAAATCATTTGTTTATGTTATTTGGAGGTGGAACCTTTGAGAAGTGATTAGTATTAAATGAAGTCATGAGGGTGGTGGGGCCCTCAGGAGGGCATTAGTAACTTTTTAAGAAGAGGAAGAGAGACCCAAGCTAGAAAGTACCTGCCCTGCCATATTATGATACAGCAAGAAGGCCTTCACTGGATGCTGATGCCATGTTTTTGGACTTCTCAGCCTCCAGAACTTTTCTTTATAAATCACCCAATCTGTGGCATTCAGTTACAAGCAAAAGAAAATGGAGTAAGACATTGCTAGTGAGTAGACCATTGGGGTGGTGTTTTTGCTGTGTGTATGACAGGCATGGTTGATACAGGCATAATTGACTTCTGAATTACCCATGCTTCTGAATAGTTATCATCACCCCATCAATTCCATCAGGCCCCCCACCACTGTCACTGAACCCTCCTCTCTCTGTTATCAGAATCACTGCCCTATCCACTCCCTGGACTCCCTGTATGCCTCAGGGTTCAGGATGGAGAAATGCAGAGACAAGGCAGCAAGCCTAACTTCAGAACTCAGTATGCGGGAGTTAAAAGAGTCTAGAGCCCAGATGGCAGATATTTGGTTTTGGGGTCTCTCTTTCCACTTCTCCATTCATGACACACATCATTAATTGATTCTCCTGTGGTCTCCTGCTGAGGCCAACCTCAGAATTTTCCAGACAGGAATTGATGTAACCACAAGTAATTGATTGGAATTGGCTTGGTAGATGAAACTTGTTCACTAACCTTGGCTAAGAAGGTCACCAGTTTTGAGGCCGTAGTTGTTCTGAATCAGCCATGCTATAAGTTAAATAGGTTTGTTCTATTTAAACAGGTTAGCCTCGGGAACTGAGACTAATTTATAGTACTGTTTGGGGGAGAAATGCATTTGGAACTTGAAATATGAACTTATAAGGGGGGTTTGGGGAAGCAATTGGTACATAAATAGGATCTTGCTGTGCTTGGGTATGTGACAGAGTGATGGCATGGTTGATGCTGATAGCGTGGGCTGCCTGGTGCTCATCTTGGCCCTGCCTCTTTCTGGCTGTGTGACTATAGGTGAGTTAATTAGCCTCCTTGTACTTTTCTTCCTGCATCTATAAAATGGGAAGGGTCATAATATTACCTTCCTCATAATAGTATTAGGATGATTAAAATTTATTATTTTTAAAGTGCTTAGAACAGTGCATGACATTCAGAAAATATGGTATAAGAATTCATGAATTAAAAGAAATACCAAGTTCTGGTACCAGAACTAGGAGGCTGTATCCCTTTCCTTCATCCTCTTCATAAAACCAAAAAGCGATCATAAATCTTGTATGCATGTTAAGGGATGTGCTATTGTTATCAAATCATCAGTTATTTACCACTCTGTAGACTTTTTAGCTCATTCAATCCTCCCAATAACTTTATGAGGCTAGATGTTACTCCTTATTTTACAGAATAATGGAGGCTTTTGTACACAGTATTAAAATGTACTGATTCAGCCATACAAACTCCTTAGGTGACTCTCAGACAGATATAGAGGAGTCTATAACCCTATGCCAGAGGCTAGGAGATGTTTCAAAGGCTCTGCCCAAATGTCTTCAATAACACTGACATGTCTCTGCTGATAAAATTGTGAGTTGTTGAAGGCTTTGAATGCTGACCTCCTTGATCCCTTTTCTCAAATTATGTTATTAAACTTTACTTTTAAAATAATCTTTTGCTAATAGAAATCAGGATGTGCACATCTTGATTAATTAAAAATTAAAAATAGTAAAAGCCAGAAGAATGTAAAAGTATTCCCACTACTCAGTGAGTACCAGTGCTAAGGTGATCACAATATTTCCAGAACATTATTTGCTTTGCTCCCTTGTTTCACCTACAAAATGAAATCGCATGGTGCATACTTCTATTACCTACTTTTTTTCTTTTTAGTCAATGATCTCCAGTTTTCCATTTCAACACATTTCATCTTGTCTGATGACAGACTACAGATATATTTCCCAATTGTCTCCAAAATGTGCTTTATCACTGATTTATCCAAACTTGAATCCCATCCAGGACCACAATTGCATCTAGTTGTTATGTCCCATAAGCCTCTTTTAATCCATCCTTTTTTCATGACACAGATTTGTTGAAGACTCTGGGCCAATTGTCTTGCATCCTGGACATTCTTTCTTTCCTTTTAATTTGGAAATAATCCAAATTTATCAGAAAGTTGCTGAATAAATCATTCCTTCTTTATTCCTCTTGAAGTATGTGAGGGAAAAGTTGCTAAAGTGATGCCAGATATTTCCTTCCCAGATAAATATCATTCCTAGATATTCAAGTGCATTTCCTACAAAAAGGACCTTCTCCTGCATAACCATGATACAAGTGCCAAGTCAAGAAATGAGCATGGCTATTTCACATTAGAGAATATCTGCAATCCCCAGTTTTTCCAATGGCTCCAACGGTGTGATACTTTAGGAAAGGATTCCAGTCTGAAATAACGTGTTGAGTTTTCTTGTCTTGTCTCTTTAATCTCCTTCAGTGTGGTACAATTCTTCAGTCTTTTCTTGACTTTCACGACTTTGATGCTTGTGAAGATTAAAGGCCAGTTATTTTATAGAATCTCCCTCAATTTAGATGTGTCTGATATGTCCTCATGACTGGATTCAAGGTGTGCATCTTGGCAGAAATGTTAAGGACTGATGCTGTAATACATTCTCATTGCATCCTATTAAGTGGTATAGGATTTAGATTTGTCTCCTTACTGATAATGTTGATAGTCGTCTTTGATTAAGGTGACATTTGCCAGGCATCCTGCCCTTTATCTTTAGTAAGTATTTTGTGGTTAGGTACTTTGAGTCTATGTTAATAACCTGTTTCTTATATTTTCAATTTGCTCTTTATATCAGTTTAAAGTCGTGGATTCCTATTTTATTGAAGGTTTCATAGACTGATATTATTAGTTGTTTTCCATATATGGCCAGTCAGAGTCCTTTCAAACTAGCTTCTGTGTCCTTTTGCTATAATATCTCTCTAAATTCTTTTAGCATTTTCTTACTTTTAGCACATACTTATTTTTTTTATAAAAAGAAATGTGAAGCTTATCTTGTATTTTCTCTAGCCCCAGCTCTGGTATCAGCCAACAAGGATCCTTGGTGACTTTAGTGGAGAATGGAATTTAAAAACCACAACGTAGTCACTTTGCTTACTCATTGCTATTGAGGTGTCTGTTCAAAGACCTTCTCAGTGCATGGAGCTAGGGAATGTGTATGTGCACATATTTTTACATTTGTTTTCATCTATCTTATGCCTTTCATTGATCTGTATCTTGAAAACTATGCATTTACATCATTATCTCCAACATAATCCAACACCATGGGCTCATTCTCATTTTCCCCTTTCTAATTTTGGCACTCTTTCTCCCACAATGATATACCAAGCTTTCCATGTACTTAGTAATATTTACTCATTTAATCAATACTAATGCATGTAATAATCACTCACCTGCTCCCCTTATATCACTAGGACCTCAGTACCGCATACTGGGTCAAAATCTACCATGAGGATGCCCTGTTCTTTCCACTCAAGCCCCACAATCTCTGTCTACATGGACATCTTCATCAACCAATTAGAGCTCCACCACTCCACGCCAGCCACTTACCTCGACCCCTACCCCAGCGTGAATGCTTTCCTTCCTCATCCCTCTTCACCCCTAACACTATGTTGAACTGCCTTGCCATGGGCCTTGTCAGACTGCTAAGGATTCAGCATCCCACACTGGACTGTACCTATGAGAAAGGACACCCTCCTCCCCTTGTTCTAGCTTTGACAACCCCATGTAGGGCCAGTTTTTCACATGAAGACTTGCCATACCCCATTCAGCCTTCAACACCTCACTTGAAGTAACTCTTCTACAAAAGGCCTTCTAAGGCCTTTTGTGGATAGGCCACCTTGTGCTAGGTCACTGCCTGTTGTGGATAATTTCTTTGTTTCACTTAAGTACCAGAGTGCTCTCAGGGTCACTGTGTATTATATGGCTTCCTACCACCACCCTAACACACACACACACACACACACACACACACACACACACACCTTGTTTGCTTAGTTCCATCTAATCACTGTTGCACAACTTGTTCAGGAAGGGGAGAGGAAGGGGAAAAAGGAGGAAGAAGAAAGAAGATATTTTTTTGTTTTTAAACTGGGGATTGAACCCAGGGCTAATTTATGCCCAGCCTTTTTTAAAACTTTTAATTTTAAGACAGGGTCTCACTAAGATGCTGAGGGCATCTAAGTTGCTGAGTCTGGCCTCAATTTTGCAATCCTTCCTTCAGCCTTCCAAGCTGGTGGGATTATGGGTGTGCACCACTGCACCCAGCCGGGACTTAAGAAATATAATGCACTAGCACTTTACCACTAACTTCCACTCTTACCACTGACTGAGATATCAGATCCTTTCCTCAGTTACTGGCTGAATGAAAAATTATGTAGTGATAATTTCACAATTAACACGAGTTTGTTTCCTGTGGATATTTTTGTGGAGAGAGGGAAAAGTTCCTATTGTTCTCTCCAAAAGGATTTGGTGAGGAACGATGTCAGTTTGTGGGAGATGGTATAGATGGTATTAGCTTGTTGGAGATGCCTTAGCAAAGTACCACAGATGAGGCGTTAAAAAAATGTATTTTCTACAGTTCTGGAGATTAGGAGTCTGAGATCAAAGTATTAGTGGATTGGTTTCTCCTGAGACCCCTCTCCTTGGCTTATAGATGGCCCTCTTTTCCCCATGTCTTCACATAGTCTTTCCCCTGTATATATATTTGCCCTAATCTCCTCTTCCACTGACTCCAGTCCTATTGGATTAGGCCCTACCCTATTGAACCTTATTTTAACTTAATGATTTCTTATCTCCAAATACAGTCACATTCTTAGGCAACGGGGGAATTCAACATGATTTTGGGTGGGACATAGCTCATAATAGAGACATACTCCTGGAAAGCAAAACATCTTGTATTATTCTGTCTGTGTTGAGAATGCCTTGTGCAAGTATAGATTTTTGAAGACTTCCTTACTTGAATGACTAACCTCTATATAAAATCTTTTTTAAGCTTTCCTAGCAAAAATTCCTGTCACCAGGGCTGAGAAAATGATGAAGTCTTTGGTGGCGCTAGAAAGGGGATTTTGACCTTTGGTTTTCCTGAATCATATAAATCAAAGCCAAATGTAGTGACATCAAAAGAAAATGAGCATCTCTTAAGCAAACCTGGAAGGCTCGCTATAGAATCCACTCGAGGAGACGAAAGGATTCAGTGGTTCTTGTAATGAAGAGATGTATGACCCAGAGATCATGGGTAGATACAGAAGTCAAGAGACGCTGCCCCATGGAATTAAAAAGACATAGCCTAGACTTGTTTTGTTTTTAAAGAGAGAAAGGGAAGGAGAGAGAGAGAGAGAAAGAGAGAGAGAAAGAGGGAGAATCAATTTTATTTGGTTTTAATTTTTCATCTAGTAGTCTTCATTGCTCTGACACTTCATTGTGTACATGATGCTGGGATATGAATCCATGTCTTCGCACATGCCAGGCAAGCGCCATAACAACTGAGCTACTGCTCCAGCCTTAGCCTAGACTTTTTGGAGAGACTGTGTTTTGGGTGAAACAATAGACTAGGTTCAAAGTGCCATGAAGTGCCAATCCAAAGATATCCAGGTACCAAGTCACTGGAAGAAGTAAGGATAAGGAAATGGAGCAAGAAGGTTTAGCATGGAAAGTACAAAGAGGAACCCAGAGCAATTTTCTGGATCATAACTGGAGGAGCTGTTTGTAGGGCCTCAGCAGCTTTAGCCATGGATGATGAGGAAGTTGTTAGGATGACCAATTCAGGAACTCTATAAATTAAGACTCTTTTGGAAGCAAATGACAGAAATGCTAACTCAAATAAACCTAAATTTAAAACAGGATATATACAAAAGAGCAAATCTCTAGCTTCAGGCAAAGCTGAATCTTGGGGTTCAGCACTTTTAATTTAGGTATCTGTTCAATTCTATTTCTCCCTTTTGGTTGGCTACATTTTTTCACTGCATATAACTTTTGGGGTTTGGACTATGTTTACAAATAGAACAACTTCCACTTTCCTTCACCTATCCAGAAGAATCCATTCTCTCTTTACTCTAAATTTTAAGGAAGACTCTAGCCTAGTTTGTATCATATACCCAATAGTAAATTAATCACATGGTCAGGAAGAAGACACACTGAATCTGGAATGGGAAGTACGGTTGGGGATTATGCACTAGAATCATGTGGAAACCGTGAGCCAGAGGATCCCCAGAAGGGCAGCAAATTACCAGAAAAATGGAGAAGGAGTTAATGATGAGCAAAACCATCTTGACTAGCATTGGTGCCCAAAGTACAAAGCTCCAACATCACATGCAACCCATCCATTATAGGCATGTACACCCAAACCAGGGAGTGCATGCATTTCCCACATCTGGGACATTTCCCGTTCAGAATTATTCTCTGTGCTGGCTCATCCCTAACATGCAGGACAATGACCTCAGAGATTAATTCTGAGGTAAGACATCCTGGATATCTTACTATATACATATAGCAGTGCTATAGCAGTGGCCTGCTTCTAAGTCAGACTGTCTAGACCTGCTACACCAGTGTCCACTCTGACTCCCATTTACTTGCCATTTTAGTGACCAGTGAGCAGTTTCTTTGACTGCAGCACATGTAGTAGGGGGAAAAAGTGCATTCATCAGGCTCAGCCAAGGAAAGAAATGAAACTTCAGGTCTCTGATGAGATGGCTTCTGCCATGAAGGTCACCAAATGCATCTGCCTTTGGCAGAAAAATGTCATGATCTACTCATGAATAGGGGGCAAGTGTCAGCTTGTTTTATTGCATTCCCTTCCTTCTTCCTCCCTTCCTTCACCTTATCTATCCAGCTCTATCTCTACCATTTATCTATATCATCTATCATCTATATCTATCATCTATGTCTATCCATTTATTTATCATCTATCATCTCTATCTATCTATCATCTATCATCTGTCATCTATGACACTTACATAGCACCCACCATTCTAGGTCCTTTGTTTTACATATGCCAACTCCTTTATTCTACCTAATCTTCATATCCTCACAGTTTTCTTTGTGTCTCAGTTGAGCAGTTGAGGAGATAACTTTTCAGCTGTAGGTTTGTGAAAGTTCACACATCGATCCTGAAGATTGGAAGAGTCAAAGTAATCTGTAATTAAAATTATCAGAGAGCAACTTAGCTCAGAATAAATCAAGGTTACCCTGGAAGATGAACAAGACGTTACATAAGAACTCACTGAAGTGTTTAGTCCCAAAATTGATTTCCATGCATGTATGAGTTTGTTGGGATGAACCCAACTTATGTATAACTATAAAGCTCTAATAAAAAAATTATAATTACTTAAAATTCAAGTTACTCTTCTGGATCACCTTAGTGTAATATAAATAAACTAAATTCAATCAAAGTTATTAAAGGTCTTCTATGTGATAAAACTTTGCTGAACTTTTTGTGCTTAGTGAATTGGATGGTTCTTGCAATCATAAAACTTGCTGTGTAGTGGATAATAGCCAAATGTAACAGACTGATAATTATCTTTCTGTTTATTCCATCATTCCTTTTGTGAATAGAATATCTAAAAGTTTTAGTTGTGCATTTGATTACCAAACTAGAAACCACTCTTCCCAGCATTTTTTGCTACTAGGCTTAGTTTTGAAATGATGTGTTGGCCAACCAGAAGTAATGCATGCAACTCCCAGTTCATACTGCTGAAAGAATCTCCCTGGTTCCTCTTCTTCTGCCCCCTCCTATAGATGAAAATGTAAGGATTTGGTACAGGAGTTCAGCTTCAACCACATGATAAGCATTACACTCTAGCACCCTTTCTCAACTTGGGTTCCTATAAGAGAATGAAATCCTATGAAAATTATTTTAAGTCATTATTACTATTATAACTATTCATTATTTCAAGGATGGTATAAAGCTATACCATTCTAGATGCAAGGAAAAAAATTAGTTGATTTTCACAATGGATACCTTAAAGAACTAAAGCTTAATTCTCTCAAGAAAACTCCATGGGGAAGGGCTACCTAAGCATGTTGAAGCAAGAGGGTAGACAAAACCCAGACTCCTGAAGCAATGCAGTTCTTAGGAAAGGTGAGGTTCAAAGAGCTGTACGTTGTTTAGGAAGTTAGTTTCAATCCAAAAGGATAAATAGCACAACCTTCAGCTGAGGGAGGCAACCTGGACATTGCTGCAGAAGCAGAGACAGACAGAACAGTCAACTGCAATGCCAGGGGCAATTTTCCCATGTGTCTCTTGCTCAGCTTTGTCCCTGACTCTTCTGCGAGGCACACCCTCTTATCTATGAGCCAAAACATTCAAACTGCCAAGGAACAAAGAATGGTCAGACTAATGGTCAGACTAAACACACGTTAGTAACTGGTTGCCGATTCTGGGAGGCATACCTTTCACAGAGATGGATGACTACAGTTGCCAGCAGAGCGGGCGTTCCTAGGCATATTGAAGAAATGCTCTGTTCTGGGTCCTATTGCATCTTTGTTTCTTTCCAGTGTGGTGACTTTACAGCACTACAACGTAACCATTGATCTCCCTCGGTAGTTCTTTTTAATAAAGTACTAGATGTAACTAGCAGTCAGGGGGTCTTTACTAGCATTGGTGCTAGTCCAAAGCCCCAACATCATATGCAATTCTTATAAACACTTATAAGGTGAGGTGATATCAGTATAGACTACAGATGAGAAACTGTATGTCTGGAGAATTTTCAATAACCCATGAAAGGGCCCTGAATTATTTATTAAATAATGGGCTGGCTCTACAGCTGATACTCTATCTATTGCACTATGCAAGTTTTTAAGCACTGATTACAAATAGCCTCTATGATAGATTGAATTGTTAGCCCCAATTTTTCTCTTTTCTTTGTGTCCACAATCATTATGAGTTTAAAGTTTCCCCCACTAAAGGTATACCGTACTTCTCTGTCTCCCCATAGAGTATGGAAAGTCACCATGTACCTTTTCTGAACCTAGCCCTTACAGGGCATGGCAATTTCTGCCTGCTCGCTGGTCTGCCATTGCCATCAGAAGGACATACCCTGGAAAGTCACTTGCCCTAGATGGACGAGAAGAGCACACCTTAGGTAGTTTAGCACTTTAGTCTGAGCCCCAGAATAAACATACACGGAGCTGGCCTGAGCCCAGCCATACCTGCAGATTACAGTACAGCAGCCATGCTGTGCCCACCCCTAGATCAGAGCCAGCCACCATGAAGACATGGGAGTGGGAATCAATGCGTATTAAGATACTGAATTTTAGACTAGTTTGTTATGTATTAAATAGGTGGCTGAGACAATCTCTTTGATCACTTTTTAGCCACTGTGGAAATATCATCCCGAACTATCGCTGTTCTTATTATCATTCTATCATTCTTGAACGGCTCCCTGTAGCTTTGATGATGAAGACAGCACTGTGGCCTAACCTTCTACTTCATCTGCTATGTTGGGTTCACACACAGGCCATGCTGTTTTAACCTCCACATCTTTGTGTACCTAGTTCCCTCTTCTGAGACTGCCTCATCACCTTTTGTGTCTAATTAATTCTAATTATTCTTCAAGATGAAGATTTCTCAGTCCTCCAGTGTAATTTCTATGCCCCCTTCGATGTGCTTTCTTTAGTCTAGCTCTTATCATGCCTTATTAAAACCATCTTTACATGTCTGTCTCTTCTACCTGCTTCTAGCATCCTAGAGACCAGTGTTTCATTTATTTTTGATTCCTGGAGTCCAGCATGATGCTAGTTATAAGATGAACCTCACAGGAAATGGATACTTGGTAGAAAAAAATGAGCCATCAAGTGGTTATTTAAAACCTTCCCTGGCCTAAGGAATTAATCTGTACTTCAATAAGAGGCTCTTCATCCTAAGAGAAGGCTCTTAACTATACCTGGTCTCCCAGACCTATCAGTCAACCACTTAGGGACTATCACTGGTTTTTGTTTTTAAAATTTTAATTACGATAAAGCACACAAACCATAAAACTCACCCTCTTAACCATTTTTAGACTTATGATTCAGTGGATTAAATATATTCTCATTATTGTGTTGTCTGCAGCATCCTCTACCCACAGAACACTTTTCATCTTGCAAAACTAAAACTCTACACCCATTAAACAATAATTCCCATTTCCTCTCCCTGCAGCCCCTTGTAACCACCTTTTTACTTTGTATCTTGGAGTCTGAATATTCTTGGTACATTTTAATTTAATTTTTGAAGTACTGGGGAGTGAACCCAGTGGTACTCTGCCGCTGAGCTAGCGCTTTTAATGTATTTATTTTTTGAAGTTCGAGACAGGCTGGCCTCAAACTTTTAACTCTTTTGCCTCAGCCTCCCAAGTAGCTGGGATTACAGGTATGCGCCAGCATGTTGGATTTACTCTAGTTATTTTATGTAAGTGCTATCATACAATATTTGTCCTTTTTGTGACTACTTTTTTTTCTCACTTACATAAATGTCCTCCAAATTCATCTGTGTAGCATAAGTCAAAGTCCCCTTCCTTTTTTATTTCACTGTATGTATATGTCACATTTGTGGACATATTCTTCCATGATAAACACTTGGGCTGCCTTTTGGCTATTATAAATAATGCCATATTAACCTGAGTACACAGATATCTCTTGGGGTCTCTGCTTTCAATTATTTTGTGTATATACTTAGAAGTGGAATTTCTTGATCATATTGCAATTTCATTATTTTTTATTTAATTAATTTTGAGACAGAGTCTCGCTATCTTGCTCAGGCTATCTTGAACTTTTGGGTTCAAATGACCCTCCCCGGTGTGTGTCGCTGTACCCAGATATTTCTAATTTCCTGATGAAGTACTGTATTATTTTCCATAGTGGCTATACCATTTTAAATTCTTAACAATGCACAAAAAATCTGAATCCTCCAGAAAGTCACCAACAGTTTTTATTTTCTTCTTCCCTTCTCCCTTCCTTCAATTTTTTGAAAGGTAGTAGTCATCCTAATGGCTGTGAGGTTGTTGCTACTATGTTTTAAATTAGTTCTTATTTGAATGTATGGTATATTTTCCATAAAGAATTTTCAGAAGAAGAAGAGTATTGAAAACACAGATTTATTTGTTCAATCAGGACCTAATTGGAATCATTTTTTTAAAGAGAGAATCAATTTTATATAGTTTTTCATGTGACTTTCATTGCTATGGTACTTCTTCGTGTACGTGGTGCTTGGGTTTTAACCTGTGTCCTTGTGCATGCCAGGCAAGTGCTGTAACTGCTGAGCTACCACTCCAGGCCCAATTGGAATCATTTGTAAGAGTTAAAATGAAATCATATAATATGTTTCAAACAAACCTATAAAACACACAGCCATCAAAGGTTGGGTTTCCCAGGAAGCAAATTCTAAGAAATTACCATACACAAAGAAAACAAAGGAGTGCTGAGGGATGGACACCTAAGGAAAGAGAGGGCAGAGAAGTAGGCAGGAATAGTAAGCAGGTACCCACATGGCGGACTCTGAAGCTAAGATGGCTCTTCCAAGTCGTCCTCCCTTTGGGTTCAAAATGTGTATTCCATCCCATGGAAGGTACCCTAGATTTGCTCCAGAGTCCTGTAGGTCTGTGCTCTAACTCTTCCACTAGGACTTGCTGCAAATTCTCTGTGGTGTATTTTCTGACCGCTCATATTCTGATACCACTGAGTCTGCAGGTCTGTGTGGCTCAACTTTAGGACATTCACTGGAGTCTGCATCTCCTGAATAGTTCATTCCTGACCTGGGACCCACTCAAACCTGGCAAGCCAGTTTTGTACCTCATCGGGTATTTTTAGGAACCAAAGAGACCTGTCAAGCACTGTGCCTTCTTCTTTGTGATGTGTGATACAAAATGCTGCAAATTGCCTTTTAATTGGGAGGGATGTCCCAGAATGCCCCACACAACGGGTGCCTGAATATTTTACTGATGGAGTGATTCCCTTCTTCCTAGTTAGGCTTATATCTCACTCTCTGGAGCTCATATGTCTTATAGTGCTGCTAAGTCTATGAGTCACATTTTACTTATCCATTCCAATTAGCATTCTGGAACAGATAGAGTGGACCAACATAATATTCTGTGAGATGTCAAGCTGGTCAGGTGTTATTATGACAGTGGATGATAGAATTAAAAAAGCTCTGAGTCAAGACTTTCCATTCCAAGTAAATAAGACTTATTTCTGATTCTGCTTTATAGTGGGGATGGAAGAAAATATATTTATCATCTTAATGACTTCCTACCATGTGCCTGGGAGCATGTTAATTTGCTCTAGTGGAGGTAGCACATGGAGCAGCATCTTTAATCTGGGCTACTATTTGGTTGAATTTTTAATAGTTCACTGTCAAGTTCTAACTACATTTTATTTTTGAGGCAAAAGAACTATCAAATTACATGGAAATGCAATGAGGATTACATCCCTGTATCTTACATATCCTTTTGTTTGGTTGGTTTTTGCACAATTTGCTGGTGTATTATAGTTGTACATATGGTGGGTTTTGTTATTACATGTTCATACTTGCACATAATAGAACAATATAATTTATCCATTATCCCTCCCTAGCATTTCTCCACTCTCTTCCCTCCTCCAATTCCCTGGTTCCTTTCTTCTACTGATCCCCATTTGATATTTTTTCTTTTACTTTTACAGTTTTTATTGATTGTGCAGGAATTATTTAATCTCTTAGAGGTGCAAAATATGCTTTTAATTCCCCCTTTTCCTTCCGTCATTCCTCCCCTCTTTCCTCTATCTACTCCTCTAGTATTCCTTTAGCTTATCTATTAATTTCTGTTTGAATGGCTCTTTATGTTATCTATCCTTCCCTCCCCTTTTCCTTTATTGTACGCTAGCTTCCACATATGAGAGAAAACATTTGACCTTTGAGTTTCTGAGTTTGGCTAATTTCACTTAGCATGATATTCTCCATTTCCATCCATTTACCAGCAAAGGCCATGATTTCATTATTTTTAATAGCTTAGTAGAACTCCCTTGTATGTATATGTGTGTGTGTGTGTGTGTGTGTATGCGTATACATAACAATTTCTCAATCCATTCATCTAATGGTGCATGTCTGGGTTGATTCCATAATTTAGCGATTATGAATTGTGCTGCTATATACATTGATGTGGCTGTGTCACTGTACTATGTAGATTTTAGATCTTAATATATTTTTAAATGTCACTCTGGCCTTACTGTTATGATTTTTACATTGTGATAGTTGTACTTACCTACTTCTGACATTTAAACACTGCTGCCTGGTTTCTATTATCATGTCAAGATCTTATCATTCCTCTTGAGTTCAATTCTGTAAGAGTACCAGCTACCAGCAGCCCTGGCCCCCAGTGGGTACCTGCTTTGGAGCTGTTCATGAGAGGGTGCCTCTCTCATCAATATATTGTGATGAGAGAGAGCATCCTCAAGTGCTCCCAGGGTTGGTTGGTGGGCTTTCTAGCCTTAGGCAATCTATCTTGTATGCCCACCTTTCTGAACTTTTGATCTTGTCCTACACCATTTTCCTTGTACTTCCCTTAGTATAGGACATTTCTCCAAGTTTCCTGAAAGGCCTATGTGCGCAATTAGTTAGCATCATCTCCTGAAGCCCTTGCCAGGTGTTAAATACTGCATAGGGGAAAGTGCTACTGTGCAAATTGTCCCTTATAAAACTCTTATGTCCCACTTTCCTCCATCTTGCAGCCTTAGGGAAAGTCTATAATATTTTCTGAGTTCCTGCTACACATGCTAAGTAGCTCCTGAAGCAACTTTGGTTTATAATCTTTTATTCCTTCTGAAGTTCAAAATAGCCCCAACATGTCTTGACCTTTGCATACCAGACCTAGATAGATCAAGCAGTTTAATTTCTTTAAAACACTAATGATTAAGAAGGGTCATCAGTTTTTTTCTGCTCTCCTGAACAGGAGATGGAAACCTCTTTATATGCCACCAAAGAAGTGCTATAACTTTCACACTTGGCTTTCTGACCATACATTAATCATTCTCAACTACTCTTGATTGCCTCAGTACAAACCCTGAATTCCAATATCCATTATAATTTTGAACACACACACACACACACACACACACACACACACACACACACATACACACACACATCCTTTTTTTGTCCAAAAAGTAAGGAAGTGTTCAGTGAATGAAGCAACCCTGCAGCACCGGAAGCTCTGGAAGAGGCTAACCCTGAGGGCTGATGTCTGCCAACAGCACTCCCAGAAGTTAGGCATGAAGCATTATGGTATGGTGAAAGACCACAGCAGTTTAGAATTGGAACTAGAGGTCAGGTGGTCACAGTGCTGCACTGCATGCTTGTAATCTAAGATAGTTGGGAGGCGGAGGCAGGAGAGGATCAGAGGTCAGCCTGGACAACTTAGAGACCCTGTCTCAAAACAAAAAATAAAAAGGTCTGGGGATGTAGCTCAGTGGGTAGAGCACCGCTGTGTTAAATCCCCAGTACCAACAACAACAACAACAAAAAAAGAGGAATTGAAACTTGAATCGCATCCACATAGCTAATAGGGGAGTTAAACCCGTGTCTTTTGAGTGTTAGTCTGATTCTTATTCTACTCTAACAAGCCACTTCTTTGAAGCCCAATAAGGCCACTAGACTCCTTGCTGATCTTGAGTAAAAGCCATTCAGTCTCTTCTGCTTTCCAACACCAGTACCTCTTGTCACAAGACAGACAGACAGGTACAGAATAGGGGCCCCAGTATAATGCCCAGAGCCTGGTCTTACTCCAACAATTTGTAGATCTTTTAATACTAGTTAGTGATGCTTCCTCTCCCCTACCCAATGCCCCATGTTTGAGGGTTTATGTACCAGCCAGCCCTCCAGGGAGAGAAAAAAGGTTCAGTGTCTGGTAACTGCTTCCTTCATCACCTCTCTTTAGAAAGGCAGAGGCATGAGGAAGCTGGACCTTCCATTCCTAGGACTCCCACTCATCCTGAAGCACATACTCAACTTTACTGAAGGATTTATTCCAACTTATTGGTCTATTTTAGAAAGTTATTTTTTCTCTATGTAAAAAGTAATAAAAACTGTTTCTAAAGAAATTAGAAATATCATACAAGGGAAAAGAAGAAATAAACACATTTACCCTGTTACACACAGACAACCACTGGTATATTTTATTATTGTATTTTCACAATTTTTCTTATACAGTTTTAATCATGTATAGCATTTTTCCAACTTTAGACTTTGATATTAAAACAGAAGCATTTTTCTATTGTTTAAATCTGTGTGGACATACCAGGTAGGATATTTCACAGCAATGAGTGAATTGCTTATTTGCTCATATCCTTGTTTGGGGATAGATTTACCGGTGTTCCTTGACTTATGATGGGGTTATGTCCCAATAAACCAGTCACAAGTTGAAAATACTATATGTCAAAAATGCGTTTAGGGCATCTCTCCTGCCTTATACCATGGTTATTCGGTCAGTTCAGTCTTAATTATTATTAGGACTTACTCTACAACTCTGTATTGAGTGCCTGCTTAATGTGTAAGATACTGCTCTAGGTATTGGGAATATAATATGTAAAACAGGAAAACAGGACAAAATTCCTGTTCTTGAGGAACTTGCAAACAGTATTATAGTATGTTGGCAAATTATTAGTGCAATAGAAAAAATAACACCTAGATCAGGGAAGGGTTTCCTAGCAGTGCTAGGGTTGGGGGCAAGGGGTTCGTTGCAATATTAAATGGGTAGTGAGGGTCTTAGGGAGCAAATGAGACTTGAGCAAAACCTGGATGGAAGTGAACAGGAAAATTGGATAGATTGATGTCTAGGGAAAAGGAACAGCCAATGCAAAGTCACCAAGGCAGGAGTGTGTAAGGAGTCACAAGAAAGAAGAAAGAAAATAAAATGACTGGAGCAAAGTAACTGCGGGGCAGAGAGAAGAGGAAGGGAGTTAGATCATGCAGTAACTTGCAGGCCACTATATATACTTTGGCTCTTATTTTGGGTAAAAGAGAAAGCCACTAGAGGGTTTGAACAAAATGACATGATCTACTTTTATTTAGCAAAATCTATTCTCATGATGTATTACCTACCCTGTAAGGCTGTTAACGAGGTCACAAAGTTCTTAGAACAGTAGCTGAGTGTGGTGATGCACACCTGTAATTCTAGCGAACTGGGAGGCTGAGATAGGAGGATCACATGTTCAAAGCCAGCCTTAGCACTTCAGAGAAGCCCTAAGCAACTTAGTGAGACTCTATCTCAAAACAAAAAATAAAAATGGCTGGGGACACAGTTCAGTGGTATCCTAAGTGCTATTGAATGCTCATTTGGGTAAAACATCTTTAGTAAGATAACTGAATGTAGTGAGTGGCCTTTTCCCTAGAAGTGCATACTCACAAACCAAATTATAAGATAATGTGAAGTAAGCATGGAAAATAGTGATAACACAGAGAATGAAATCCCTTTCAGTAGTTATTATGAGTAGAGTCCAGGGCTTAAAGAATGATCCCATTGGACAGAGCTTTTTTAAGAGCTGTAGAGATACAAAAATGTCACTCTATCAGAGTTAAAGGCTCTGAAACAGACATGAATGAAATGAATGAAAACCAATGTAGAAAAGATATTATAGTAGAGATATAGGGTAAGAAGTGATTAATTTCAACTTGCAACTGAGGAGGCTTCATTGAGAGGGAACCCAGCAGGATGATTAATTTGATGGACTCCAGAATGGTGACTTGACTTCTCTAATCCTTCGTCTCCTCATCGGTAGAGTGGGAATAATGATGATAGTAACACCTAGCTCACAGAAATGAAAAAATGCAGTTAATCCCCCTAAAGTCTCAGTAGAAAGCATTCAAAAAAGATGAAACTCTTACCATCACATTATGAGTTGAACCTTGAGTGAGAAGAACTTCAATCAGTGCTAAAGGAGTAATATGAAGAAAGGCCCAGAAGTCGAAAAGGATCTCACATAGTTAAAGAAACGCAAGTCAGTGCCACCTTAAAGTAAGAGCACCAGTGCTAGTCTTTGAACTATTGCTTTAGGGTCCATGAAGAAGTATAGAAACAGAGTAAGCATTTAGAATTATTTTTAAATTGAAAAAATAATTTTCTACTTGTTGCAAACTGGTATACTCCTGCTAACAAAAATTAGGGCTTGTAGTTGATGGATATGGAAAATTACCAGAAGCCACTCAGCCAGGCAACAAACCCACAACTCACTATTTCGAAATCTACAAACTCTGGTCCTCATCGGAATCTATTGCCTCAGGCCCTTATCAGAGGATCCCCACCCTACTGAAAAGCTCAGTCTAATAGCCACCCCACTGAAAAACCCAGTCTAACCAGAAAACTTGCACCTTGGCCCCTCCCCCGTCATTCTCTATATCTATCCCAGTGGTAGAGGGGGCCCAGCCTTCACTGGTTCCTCCCTCCGCAGGTTTCTCCTGAATAAACCTGTTACTGTCGAGCCACCACTCTCTCTCTTTCATTTCCTTCATTTTTTCATCTGTTTTCTTACGGTAGTATTTTTGTCTTTTTTTCACTTTGGCTAGCATGTTAATTGTATTTTTCAAAAATAACAGTCATGAAAGACTGGACATAATGAAAACCTGTTCTTTACTCCAAATAGTATGAGAAAAAAGTGATTTAACGGGCTGGATATGACTTCCTAGAGAGGATCTTGGAAAGGTTGATCAGAGCTATACCGTCTCGCAAAGTTTATACTTTGTACAGTGGGCAACAGGGCTAGTAAAAGTTTAGAGAAATTTTTAACCAAGGATTATGTGTATATAAGTGTATGGACCTGGCACATTTTTTTCCTGTTTAGTGAGCATGTTATTTTTCTTTTTTAAAAACGTGTGCGTGTGTGTGCGTGTGTGTGCGTGTGTGTGTGTGTGTGTGTGTGTGTGTTTGCGCGCACCTGTGCCTGAGCTTGCTGAGCGTTTGGTTAAGAGGAGAGACTGGAATTGCTCAGTGTTTCACAAAGATAACTGTTTGTGTTTGATAAGAGTTTGGTTAAACAAAGGAATTTAGATAATCAAAACATAAAACGTTGACAATACTTGAGCACATACTTTGTGACCGTAAGTGTGTGTGACTGCTGAGATAAGGTACACATGGTAATCAGATGGGTCAACTCTCTTCTTGGGCACCCTCACATAATTAATACAAAAGAAAAGACTGTCTGATCTGCTTTGGGTCATCTCCTTTCCCCACCATCATCACAGCCTCTCTAACAATCCTGCAACCGGCGGGATGGGCAAGTAACAGTTTAATAATCGCCTCCCTGAGGGAGGTGTTTGACAGCTCATGAAGCAGTTTCCAGACACAGGGCTTCCAGCACAGCTGGTCCTTGCTCAGAGAAAGACAAAAAGCGGTCCAGTTTTCCTTTCAGCTGCGGAGCCCGGTCCTTCCCCACCTGCACAGGCACTCATTAAAGCACCCCGCAACCGTGCCCAAGCCCTGTGTCCCTGCCGCTGGCAGGATCCGAGGATCTGAGGCCACTGCTTCAGAAAAGCACCTGGCTCAGAGCCCAAGCCCTGCAAACCCAGGAGGTCTAAAGGTGACGCCCGCATCTCTGTTTCCCCTACAAGCAGCCGGGGACCGGGGATCCCGGGTGTGACACCATTTTTCCAACGGGGAAAAGGTGAGGAACTGTGAGCCAACTGGTGGCCCCGAGGTCGCTGGACTCAGGGAGAGGACCCCAGGCGTTCTGGGGGTGGCGCCGGGTCCCGGCCCACAGTCAGGCTTCCCAGTCCCGCCTCCGGGCCCGGCAAGGGCGAAGGGCGGCGGTCGGGAGGCGGCGCTGGCAAGGTCCGCCGGGGTGTGGCTGCAACACGTCAAGGCCGGACGCAGGCCTCCCCCCGGTGCTGCCTCGATCGCCTCGGGCGCTGCCGCCGTAGCCGCTTAGCTGCCCGACCAGGTGCGTGCGCCGCCCGCGCCGCAGTGCCCGTGGGCGGCTGGGCCCAGGCCCTGGCTCCTCCCGGCGGGCGGGCCCGGGGAGGGGGGAAGGCTTCCAGCACCTCTCATTCGTGGGAACGACTGAAGGATGGGGCTGCGGAGCCACTGGGAGTTGACCCCGGCCAGTCCCGGCCCGGGAAACCTGGAAGCCCGGTCCGGGCGTGGGGATGGAGCAGGATGCTGCACTGGAGCAGCGCGCTCTGCGCCGCCGCGGCCTCCCCCTCGGGCTCCGCACCGGGCCCCAGCTCCAACCCCACATCGGGAGCAGCTTTCCTCAGCTCCTATCTGGCCTGTTCTCTAGTCCTCTGAGCTGCCAAGGGGCTTTATCCGGGTGCTTTTGCGGTTCCTTTCGCTTTTACCTTGTACTTTGGCATCTGCAGTGCGTGTCCAGTTCCACCCCTAGGGTCATGTATCTAATACTGCTCAATAATGAAATGAATATCTACCGAGTAGAACTGAATGAATGAGATGAGTAAGTGAATGACTGTTTATGAAATAAGGCAGAAGTCGAAGGAATACATGAATGGGTACAAATACACGTGAAGTGGAGGCTGTGAACAGGCAGGCTTATAACTTTTATTTTCTGATGGTTTTCCAAAGAATTGTGTAAGTGTTGCACTTTTCCAAGTGGAGTCCTTCTGATTGTCTTTACTTAAAAGGAGTTCTGTGCTGTTGTTTAAGAAATAATCACCAGACTCATCCCCTGGTACACCCACTGTGGATTTGGGTCTGTTTGCATAAAATAAAATATACCTAGGCCCTTTCTTGATTGTATTTAGTTTTCTTCTACTTTCGATTTGTCACCATATTCTCTAATGTATTTCTGAAAGATGAGGTTGAATTTAAGGGTAGAGCCACTTATTTCTGGAACCAGGCATTTCTTTTGAATTCAGGATTGTGAAGAATCTCCTCTGTTTTCCTGAGACAGGTGCTGTTTGATCTGTGGGTGACTGAAGAAGGCTAAATATGACCCAGAGAAAAAGAAGGGCATTTATCTTTGTGTGAACGCATAGCACAGGAAGACTGCCTTAACACAATTGGTCAATGAAGCAGTTCTGTTTCTAGATCTGAGTTCCAGAAAACATGAATGACCTTGGGTTTGTCACTCGATCTTTTTAGGCTTCATTTTCTTAATCTCCAAGATGAGGAAGCCTAGCTGGGGCCCCTTTGTGAGTTAAAGTTTGGGGCTTGTCTCTTATAAGGTTAGAAGGTGCAGATCATTTCTTGGAGTTCTGCTTACCTCACTGCTCTGCTTGGCATTCTGTGGCATCTTGTTATTTTCTTCTCTGCAAATTATAGCTCATTTGCTTTCCTTTCCACCTCTCCAATAAGAGGACCTGAGACCCTGGCTGGTGGGGAGAAAGGAGGGTGAGACTTTCTTCTACCTTGTCACAGGCTTCCTTCCCATCCTGGGTCTAACTTGTTTCCAGTGCGACCTAGACAGAGGATGCCATATATTGCCAGGATATCTAGGCAACTGTGTCATTGTTAATTTGCATGCATTTGAGAGGAGTTATCATAGATCACATTTTGGAGCTGAAAGGACCTTGGAGATTGTTAAAAGGCAGTTAAGAAGTCATCCTACATACATATTAAAATATTATTTGCATGCTACATTTAACAAACACAAAGTCCAAAAATGAAAGTAATGTTACCTACTTCAGTTATTTCAAGTCTGTAGGGAGAAGTGGACTTTTTCCTTGGTGAAAAAGAATGACTTTCTCAGGCTCTTTTCCCAAAGAGCCAGTTATGGGGTCATGTGTAATTCAGGCATGGAATGTCACCAAGTTGATATATATGGAGCAATGACCATGCACTAGGCACTGCTATATTTAATCTTTTTACTTATGTTGGTACATTTAATCCTTACTGTAAATTTAAGAGCTGGATACTATTGTAGTCTGTATTCGACCTTCCTAAATAGGAACAGTTCTTGGAAAAAGGAAATCAGAACTCAAAATACAAGCAGATAGAGGTAGGATATCTCCCCAAAATATAGGCAGTCCCTGCTAGGAAAGCCTGTGTATTGTTTAAGAGTGTGGTCTTTCTGTGTTCTGGAATATATACACATTCTGGGGCCCCAGAAGAGTGAGTGAATGTAGAATGGGAGCCCAGGAGTGAAATGATTAAGACTGAATTGTAGAGGAGTTGGTTGTTTTATTATTTTGAAAATTATTGACTTCCATTGAGATTCTAGTAGACTGTGATACTTTGACCTAGGTGCTCAAGCACTGTAAATTTTAAATGTGTTCAGTCTTACCAATTTGAAGAGTATGAGGGTGACATTGAGAGCTGTCATCAGTGAGTAGCACTTAAGAGCTTTAAAGCATGAATGAAGCACTGTTGTTTCTTGGACAAGCTTTGGGAGGGTGCTGCCTGCCAGCCCCTTCGTAAGGGGAAGAGATCACAGTACAGACAAAGCTCAATGCTTCCTTTCTGTAATCCAGGACAAGACTGTGAGGTGGGTTTCCAGGACCCTTATACATTAATTGACAAGAACAAAGGCCAAGAAAAAAAGAGAAATAAGTGGAAATAATAATAGCAATTATTATTATTATTATTGTCAACTAGATTTAGCCTCATGGAAGGCAGAAACCTATTGTGACTTCCTGAAAAACAGAGAGCTGATGCTAGTTTGATTTAGCTCAGGAGGCTGAAACTTTCAGCCCTGAAGGCTGGTGTGATGGAATAGACCTTCCCATGGCTTGCGATATTATGAAGAAAAAAAAAGCCAAACAAACAAACATTACAGAAACAATTTTTATTACTTGCCCTGGAGCTGGAGCTTTAAAATGTACTTTCTTCTCCCCCTTCCCTCCTTAAACCACTTAGTTTTAAAAATAAACAGCCCATTCATGTGTTAGTTACAGTCAGAATATTGGTCCTTTATCTTTATTCCTGGGCTCCTTTCTTTAGTGTAGTAGGATTGATGTGCTTCTAGGTCTCTGGAATTTTTGTTCAATTGTTATGTTATTCAGTGAATATTAATTTCAATAACTATTTACCAAGTATATACTGTGTGCCAGATACAGAATGGGATACTGAGTTTCAGTAGGAGAAGGACCCACTGCAAATATTTGTACCCCAGAAGTAGAAGAGGAAAGAGGTATGGTTGCAGCTTAGAAGACTTGCCATAGCAGATGAATTCTGAACTGTGTTTTGAGGGGAGAGGCAGCTATAGAACATCTAGGTAGAGATGCCCAGGATACAGCCTTGACCCTAGCTGAGCTGCTACATGCTAGACTTCTATAGAACATTACAATAGGTCCTTGGTCTAAAAAGATACGTCATTTTATCATGTCACTAAAAAAGAAGAAGGGTAGGGCGCATTAGACTTGGAATATGACCATTGTATTGTATTTCAGCTGAGTTCTTAGAAATCGGATCCTTATGTAAGTATCAGTGAAGACAGGTTGGAGACTCAAACGAGGACTTACTGTGAGCCATCCAGAGAAACTGAGATAGACAGACAGTATGGTTCAGAGAAACCAAGATAAGGAAATGGCAGAACTGTAGCACAGAGTGGTGATTGCTAAAGACACAAGTAAGGGTATAGTTGAAAACAAGAAAATCGAGCTGACTCTACCAAATAACTCTACTTCACTAAAGATAACACTATCACAAACTTTGATATCTCATCTTACTCAGTTTGTCAGGAAGAGACAAACAGGAGATTGTTCAGAGTTGTGTGTGCAGGGCAGAGAGCCTGATCGTATGCAGAAAAAGTGTTGAGAGACTTTGAACTAAGTGAAAAATAACAAAGGGAGAGTAAGATATAAAGAAAAAAGATAATGATTAGAAGGAATTTTTCAAAACATTTAGCAAATTCTATGAGAGATGGTTTTTTTTTGTTTTGTTTTGTTTTTATTAGTTGAATATGGACTTAGAGTTGAGGGGGAATCATTATCAAACAGTCAAAAACAAATGTATATTCACATAGTTAGCCAAGGCTCATGCCATGTCATGGTTCCCCTCTTGGGTTCCCCATGGTTCTATGTTTCTCCCAGATGAACCCCTGTGTTAAATAGACTTCTCGTGGAGGTCGGAGATCTCCTTCTGAGTTGATTCCCCCATACTCCCTCCCTCCAGTCTCCTGCATATTCTTGTTAATCTCTCCTCCCTCCCTGCCCCTCCTCCCTATGTCTCCAGGTATCCTAGGCAAGGTTCCCCCGTTTGTGTAAAAATTCATATATGTTGAGGTTATTTTTAGCTTAGCCATCTAACATACTGTTTCCGGTTATATTCTAGCTTCCACAAATGAGAGAAAACATTTGGCCCTTGAGTCTCTGAAATTGGGATACTTCACTTAGCATAATTTGTTCCATCTCCATCCATTTGGCTTCAAAAGCCATAATATTGTTTTGAGAGATAGTTGTTAATAAAGAAAACGGTAGACTAGTGCAGTGTATGTTGGTGTAGCAGTATTAGATCTCCTTGGAAAAAAGAGTACGTTAGCTTAGCACCTTGTATTTAAAGGCAGCTTTATATTTGATTATCAAAAAATGGCTCAGATGTAGATGTAGCCAGGCACTATTATCTTTCTCTTATAAACTTAAAATCTGGTATTAAGTTACATATGGTTATAATTGGCAGTGACTCTCAACCTTCTGTATTTTAGGCCACTGCTCTGTTGGTTGTATCAAAGCCCAACTTTGCCTTGGAGTCTTGGTGTTTTGCAGTGCCTCACCTCAACCAATACCATATTGCATCAAATGAAAGTAAAGTAGTTGATCTTTGAAGGCCAACAGAATCAAGATCTCCAGGGGCAGAGGCAATGGTGGAAAGGATTTTAGCACCAGTTCTGCTCTATACAGTAGGGGTATTCATGAAGGGTTGTGTTTAGACAGTGTCTACGGATGTCAAATGACACTTTCAATGCAACAGGTGAGTACAGTCTGCAGTCTTATAAATCAATCTTTTATGAGGCAATAACCCACTTAGAAAGTGAACTATCAGTCACTTCTTGATATATTATCTGAATAAATTTAAACTTTGCTTAAAGGAAGCTACAGCCCTAACATCTAACAGTAGTACATGTGAAAACTTTCTTGACTTGGGTATTTAATATGAAGATGGGGTGCTGGATCCCCAAATTATTAGAGACAACTTAAAACGTATTGAGTGCAATGTTCTTTGGCTAAATCCATCTAACGGCCTATACTGCTTACTAAGCACCTACATTTAGGGCTCTGGATGGAATGACAAATCCAGCACTGGTGCTTCCATCAGTCTAACTGTGGAATTCACAAGTCAGTCATAATGTAATATATCCATATAGTGGACTGGTGGTGGAGGGACCAGAAACTCTTAAGGTCCTTGAGTTCCACGTTAGTACTAAAATGAAACCAAGTGTACTTCAAAACAAAGTGAATTACACTAGATCCAGAGTTATTTTTTATTGGTAAAAGATAAAAGCTGTGAGGAAGGGGTTGTTGGGGCTTTTATGTATATCTTCAAAATAAAACAAATATAAATATGAAAAAGTAGCAAAACAATTTGTAGGAGACCTTAGATCTTTTGTTTCACATGATAATTAAGACAAAGCTAAATGGAAGATTTGAATAACATAAGGAAGTTGAAGACTATAAGAGTGGATAGGGATATGGAATGTTTCAATAATACGAACTTTCAGTTTCTGTAAGGCAGGCCTAGTCATCATGAACTCCATTAGATTTTCTGAAAATTTTTTATTTATTCCTCATTTCTTAAAGATAGCTTTGACAGGTAAAGAATCTTGTTTGGTAGTTTTTTTCTTTCAGTGCTCTGAGTACGTTATCCCATTCCCTAATTTTTCATAATCCTTATGTTCTTGCACTGGGTGTCTGTATTTGAGGAGACAGACACTACTTCTGGCCTTTGCAGGGGTTCTTCGGGAGGGATAGATCTTCAGTACGTAGTCTAGCCTGGGAGTCTGGATGGGTCAATTTGTAATGACCCAAGGCAGGCAATGCTTTTTGCTGAATTGTGTAGTTGTCTGGGCTACTGCCTGTGTTCTGAGGTTGAGTGGGGCTGCTGTCCAGGCTCCTCTGACTGGAATACCACTGGCTTGGCTCAGCAATCAGATGGAGCTTCCAGTTAGGTGCTGCAGTCTCTGGTTGGGCAGAGCTGTTGTCTGTGTGCGTTCCCTGACCATGTGGTACAACTATTTGGATTCTGCAGTTGGGCAGAGATGTGGAATGTGCTTTGAAGTTAGTTAGAAATGCTGCTCAGAATGAATGGGCCCAGAGGCTATGCTCCATAGAAAAGCCAAATTGAGAATTGCCTCTTTTCCTGGGAGAAGTCTTGGGGTGAACTCTGAGTTTGGGCTGAACTGTTCTTTGGACTCCTAAGTTGGATAGTTCCAACTCCGCTTCCGCAAGAAATGCTCTGCAGCAGGAATCTTCCTTCTGAGTTGGGGCCTTGGAATAGGCTCTGAGGCAGAACCCAGACGTTGAGTACATGTAGCTGTTCCGTGCAGAGGCAGTGTCTCTTTGCCTGTGCAGGGCCCAGGGTAGGCACTGAGGCAAGTGTGGAGCCTGTCTAGACCCAAGCCAGGTTGAACTTCCCACAGTTCTTCTGGGAGATGACCAGCATGGCTTTGCTGGTGAGCTGTGCCATCGACTGGTATCTGATTGGGCACCTCCAATGGCAAGAGGGCAAAGCTGCCACCAGGATCCCTCTGCCCGTTGCTGTGAGCTTTGCTTCTTTTCTTTGTTTCTACCCAACTCCAGGAGATCTAACTGTGCCCTTGTCCCCCATGCTCCCCAGGAGGTGAGACAGAAGTGGGCTTCCTGGGAAGGGTCTCCAAATGCTAGGAAAGCTGGATGTACACCTCCAGTTCTCTCTTTTGTCTATAGAAACTATGAACCCAGCAGATTTGTTATTTGTGTTGTTGTGGTGACTTTGGGGAAGGGGTGGGTTGACACTGTCAGAATGAGACTTCCTCCAGCCCTCTAATATGTGGGTTTTATTTGGTTCTGTGGTTCATGTGATATCTCAGTCTAATTCCCAAGTGTTGGGGTTTCCACAACGGTGTTGACTATGGATTATTGCTAGTAGATCTTTCTATGGAGAGAATTGAACTTTTTGGGACCTCCAGTCTGTCATCTTGCTGACATTGCTGTTATATATTTGCAGAAAATTAAATTTCTTCTTGGAACATTTACGAGAGACTGTTAAAAGTAAAAACCCAACTAAGTGAAGACTTCATTGGAAAGCATCCTTCTTTTTCTTACTGGCCTTGTACCTTGTTCCTCTTCTTTACATGAATTTAGCTTGCTTTATAATAGGTTGAAATAGTGAAATAAAAAGGAAACCTTTCGTTCTTATTTCATGATGCTGTCAAGCTGCTCACATAATCCATTTTCTGCCTTCATATACGTATGTCCCATTTGTGTCCAGATGATCATTTTGAGGTTCTTTTTTCATTATAAAACAATATTAGATTTATGTTATAACTAATTCACAGGTGTGTTTATTATATTTGATTAAGTACTATCGATCTTTCCTGGACCATTAATGCGATATGTATTGCATTCTATAATTTACTATTTATGACATTTGGCTGTTCTTTCATGGGGTTTTTCTTTTCTGGCTAAAGCTTAAAGTAAACTGGGGGATAATAGGAAGGCTAAAAAATAAAAAAGAGGTATCACAAACACCAATTAAGTTCTTTAAGAAGCACATGGTAAATTGTGGAAATCAGCCCTATTCTGACTTCATTTCACTGCCTACTCAGTCTAGATTTTAGGTTTGCCACTTAATCTAATGACTCAACAGTATCCTATGTTCCCTGTAGTTTAGTGGTTAAGAACATGGACTTTGGAGCTAGTGTCTTGGGTTCAAATGTGAGCTCTACCACTATCATCCATGTGACCTTGGGCTAGTTATGTATCTTCTTTACACTTCAGTTTCTTTATCCATAAAATTGGGAAAATAATTATAGCTATCTGTGGCAGATAGAATAATACCTCATTGGCATCCCCAAAGGCATTCATGTCCTAATTCCTGCAACCTGTGAATATGTTGAATTCTATGGTAAAGGGAAATTAAATTTGCAGATGGAGCTGGGCTTGGTGGTTCATGGCTGTAAGTCCAGCAACTTAGAATGCTGAGTCAGGGGAATTCCAAGTTCAAGGCCAGCCTCAGCAATTTAGTGAGGCTATCTTAAAATAAAAAATGCAAAAGGGCTGGGGATGTACCACTGTAGAGCACCCCTGGGTTCAACCCCTAGTGCTTTCCCCATACATGTTTCAAATGGAGTTGACACTGCTAATCACCTGACCTTAAAATAGGGAGGTTATCCTGGATTATCTCGGTTGCCACAGTGTAATCACAAGTGTCCCTAAAAGTGGAAGCAGAGGAAGAGATGTGACTCTGAAAGAATGATCAGAGAGAGTCAATATTGCTGGTTTTCAAGATAGAGGAAGTAGACCATGAGGTAGGGATGGGAGTGGCTTCCAGAAATTGGGAAAGGGAGGCAAACAGATCCAATCCTAGAGCTTCCAGGAAGGCATGCAGCTCTGCCAACACCTTTCTTTTCCCTGGTGCATCCAGATGTTGGACATCTGACCTATAGCACTGAAGACAATAAAATTATATTGTGTGAGTTGCCTAGTTAATAGTGATTTGTCACAGCTGTAAAAACAAAGTAATAAGAAATGCATTGTCCTACAGAGTTGTCCTAAGGGTTAAGCAGCGTATGTGTTTATGATAGTCTGATGCAAGGTAAGTGCTGAATCAATGTTAGCTACTGTTAGTGTCCATTGGCAATTTAGTCTCCCTTCTGCTCTTGTCCTTTTGTCATAGTGTCTTGTGATTGTAGGTGTCTCCCTTACTCACTTTCATGCTAGTTTAGACTCAGCCTCCAGCAGTTTGTATAAATTATCATTTCAGTGTTCCTACCAGTTTATTGCTCCAGCAGCATCTGATCCAGGTAAGCAGCTCTTGGCTGTGACTCTCTGGATTTGCTTGCTTCCCTGATTTTAGGATGGTGGTTTGCTCTGCAACCCCTGATGGATCCTAGGAAAGTTATTGGTTTTTAGTTTGTTCAATTTTATCTGTTGTTATGAGAATGGGAGTGATGACTTGCAAGCTCCTTACATGTTGGAGCTGAAATTGGAAGTCAGGCAATGCTGACTTTACCCTATGGCTTTAAGGAGCTCGCTCTTGTCTATCAGGAGATCTTCATGTCTATACTTGACTTCTTTCTGAATTTTATTCTCTGGTCTTCACCTTATCAGTTTGTACGAGCTGTAGAATTTTTCTTTATGATTCTTTACTTGAACTAAATGTTCTTAACATATTACATGATCAGTGTCTGTAGCATATGTCTATTTGGGGACTTTTAACATTTAAAAATTTCTCTTGAATGTTCGTGATAATAGGACAGAGTGAGGGTATTACAGTAATTTGTGATAATTGCATCTCTTTCTTCACGGTATTTTTACAGGCAGAGTATTAGTGGTTCAATTCTTAAAGATGCATGGATTCCTCAATGTGTATCTGTAGTATGTCCTTGTTTATTCTACCAAAAAAAAGAACTGCTCTATAGCTTACATGTTAAGGTAGACTTGCCTCTTAGCTAACTACTAAGCTGCATTTTCCTGGGTCAGTAAATAACAGAAATAATCCTCAAAATAATTAAATCATCCAAGGCCCGAATTTCTGGGCAGGGAGGTGGGATTTAATATTCTCTTTTTGTTGATTTTCCAAAAAGTACTAAAACTTTAACCCTAAACTTTCTAGAGATGGAGTAATCACTTCCTAGTCATTTCTCCAAAGCCTTTTCTGAATGGGGACGAGCCGTAACAAAGATTGGCAGGGGAAGGAACATGTCTGCTCATGAGGGAAGAGGGACTCTGCTTTGAAAACATAGATGAGCCTTTGGAAGTGGAAATTTACAAGGCTCAGAGAGGCTGAAACATTTTTAGAAGCCGAGTCCAGCCGAATAATGGGAGGCTGTGTGCTGGCTTGGCATTGCAGCCTGTCTGGCACAAGCTACACTGTAAACAACTCTTCAGAAATTTGCATCTGCATACATGACAGTAGATTCTCAAAATGTCCAATTAAACACTTGTCAATGGAAGAAGTGCTTGCTTCCTCGGGGGACTGGGTGTCAGCCTTGGCCTTCCAGCTGGGGAAGCAGCTTCAGCTGATATTGTTGTGCGCTCTTCCTTCTGGGCTTGCTCCTCTCCTTCTTGTTCAGATGAAATTTCTCTTGAAAGCTGTAGAAAGTGTGCCAAGCTGTGGGCCATGGGATTCATTTATGTAACTAAAGAAATATCCAGGCTGTGAGCACTATTCAAACCCAAGAAAATCTCGGTGCTCTAGTTGTAAACTGTGCTTGAAATTTTTTAAAACGCAACTGCAGTTGAGTAAAAGAGAGAAGGGCAGTGCTGTTGTCTTTTTATTATTATTATTATTTATTTGCATTTATTTATTTATTTTTAATTTTTCTTTTTTTTTTTGAACAACCATACAAGTTTTTAACAAAATAATATAAAATGTGTATAGATTCTGGATATTACAATTACCCCCAGGAGTGCCCCCCCAATTACCCACCTTTATCCCTCCCTTCCCTTACCCACAATATCTCTAAAAAAGGATTATGTTGTATAGCATTACATCTTATCTGGATTTAACACATGATAATAGACCAACTTTCTCACTGGCCAGGGTCTAGTCCCCACCTCCACAGATGAGCGGAGACAATCGACCATTAGTTCTCTGGGTTAAGCTGATTTTTTTTTTAAACATACTTTTTTCTGAGAACTGAATTCCTTTATTCAACAAGTACTTGTGGAACAGGAACTAATAATGGTGCACATATGTGTTCGTGTGTCCTCATCCTTTTTGAAAAAAGTGCTCAAATATGCATCTCTGTGACTGAAACAGCAACGAAAGATTTGGACACAAGCTATAGAATCACAGAAGAAGAACAGAACAGTCAAAGGAGCTTCTATCATTTTTTGGAAAAGTTATATAAAAAGAAAATTGTGTCCTTGAGCAAATTTCCCAGTTCTACTGGCCTCAGTTTTCTGATCTGTAAGATAGGTAGTATAATATCAAGAACCACAAAGGTTAATGTCAGTATGAAATTAAATGTTTTATGGGAAGCACCTGGCTCAGTGCTCATAAATGAGACATGAATGTTAGTTAGCTAGTAATGAAATATGAATAGCTTTTTGGACTAAAGAGGTTTAAGCATTCCTGTATGGTGAAGGAAAGGAGCAAAGAATGGGGAGAAAAATTAAATAGTTGGTGCAGTATGGATAGAGAATTTAGCTTTGGAAAGTATGGTAGGCAGTTTTGTTTGTTTTTTAATTGGGTAGGAGCTGAGAAGCTCAGTATAGGTAAATGGATAAAAAAGTTTTGAGGGAGGATGAAAAAATACAAAGCATTTCACAGTCATAAAATTGTCCCCTGAGTTATATGGAAAAAGAGAGCTTTTGCTGAGCATGAACGGGAGTAAGGGTGGAATTTGGGGCTTAAGGAGAGTGGAAAGATTTTGTGGCAGCTGCAGGAGGAACTTGATAGCAACCGGAGATAAATATAAGGGTTGCCCAGCAAAGCAGAGGATACAGCTGAGGTCAAGACAGTCTAAATTTCTCGTGGAGATATTTGGTTATGTGAATGTTGATAGTAGTTTTGTGCTTCCTGAAGCAAGCACAGACACAATCCAAAATTAACGTTGAGGCATAAAAAAGGAGGCAAGGAAGAAAGGCAGAGCATTCTACGACATTAGTGACAACATTGTTGGAATCATTAACCACCAAGTAAGGTTGTGAGCCAAGATTAATCTGAAATAGTGATTTGGGTGGATAGGTGTTCAGACAGGGTAGAGGTGAAGGACTCATCACTGAGCCGAGGTGGACCTGGCTGCTGTTCTGTTCCACTCATGTGCTAAATGATGGGTGACAGAGACAAAGGAAACCAAGCTCCCTTTGAGAGCCTCATACCTAGGCAGCTCATCCATAGGATAGCAATCTGTCCCTTGGAAAGTTTAGCCTAGTGACATAACTGGCTAACTAAAATTCGGATTGTGAGGCACTTTGAAAGAGGTAAGCAGGGGGTGCTAGGATTTCATAGAAGAGGACATTTAAACCACTTGTGAGAAGAGGGCAGGTCAGGAAAAGGACCCTGGAAATGATCTTGCCTGAACTGAACCAAGGCAATTGTGAGAAAATGAGGGTGAAGAATGATAGGAAGAGAGAGGAAAAAGCAAGGGAGCACAACAGGGCAAACAGAGGATGAGGGGATTGGTTTGGTCAGGGCAAGATGAAGAATGTCATAGAGGAAGTGATAACTGAGGTAAGTTATATGTGACACTATTGAGTGAGGGAAATCAAGAAGACCTGAGTTGAGGTGGTGAAGTTTTTTTTTTTTAATTGGTAGGGACTGAGAAAAAGAGATGTTAATAGAATAGAAAGATGGAATTTAGTAACTGATGGAATATGTGGGGAAATGAATAGGTGATTTTATACTTTTGAACCCGAATAACAGGGACATTATAGATTCAATAATAGAGGGAAATCCAACCATATTTTTTTTCTTTTACATTTAAATTTCACTACTGATTATTTCCTTTTTAATTACTGTCTCTGTAATGTTTTATTTTTATGACAGCGGAGATCTCTGTTTTCACTTCTTTTGTATCATGGACCATTCAGAAGATATAGTTTTAAATAAAGAGTTGGTAATTGATTCATTATTAATTGGGAAAATTACTAATCCGCAATAATTGCACTTTGGATATATATTGTGAGCTTCATTTTTCCCTATGAGAAGAAATAATTTTGAATTGATTGGACTGACAGATGCTGAAACAATTTAGTTCAATTAAGCAAATGCTTATTAAGTTGTAGAACATACGGGGAAGTGCTCGATAAATATTCATTTATTCAGTCAGCAAATATTTAATGGGTATACTCTCTTTGTCCTATATCGTATTAGATGCCTTAAAAATGTTTACTGTTAGACATTTAGATATTAAAAGCCAAACATGAATCTGACCTGTTCCTCATCTTCAACTGATTTTACTAACATGACCAATAATGATACCACTGAAGGTTATTATTATGGTTTGGATATGAAGCGCCCCCCAAAGACTCATATGTTGAAGGCTTGAACCCCAATGCCTCAGTGTCTGGTGGTGGGACTTTTGGGAAGTGACAGGATCCTGAGGTCTCTAACCTCATCTGTGAATTAGTCCATTGATAGCTGAATAGCATACTGGAAGATGGCTGAATCTGTAGGTGGTAGAGCATGTTTGGAAGAAATAGATCACTGCGGGCATGCCCTGGAAGGATATTTCTTGTCCCTGCCCTATCCTCTCTCTCTGCTTCCCAACTGCCATGAACTAAGCAGCTTTCCTCTGCCATACCCTCTGCCATGTTCTTCTGTCATACCTCACTCAGATCTGAAGCAATGGAGCCTGACCACAGACTAAAATCTCTAACACTATGAGCCAAATAAGTCTTTCCTCCTTGAAGTTGTTCATATCAGGCATTTGGTCACAGTAAAAAAAACCTGACTAATACAATTATAAGGCTTTACAGAAAAGTAGGATATATGCTTGTGGGCATATATGTATACATGGAAAGAGTAGTTCATTCTGACTCAGAGACACCTCGAAAGGATTTATAGAGAAGTTATTATGTAAGAAAAATGAAGCATACTGAAAGGAAGCATTGACATTCATATTTGGTTTGTAAAAATTGTGTGTTTTCCACACGGTGTTGTTTAAAGTTAGCACATTGGAATTTCCAGGAAGATGGCAGTATATATAGTTTTCCCTGAGAACGTACGTGTGTTCTCTGGGTTTTCTTTACATGATGTATATCTCACATTTAGAGCTGAAGAAGCTGGCAACTTTAGCATTAACAATGGATTCAGAGAGAGGGAAGAAAGAAAATGGAACACCCCAGTGAAAGCCTGCTTTCTCTAGCCAAAGGACCGTCAAAGGGTTAGTCTAGCCAGAACGTAAGCAGACTACTCCAGCACAACATTGCAGAAAATACTGGACCCACTTTCAGCAATGCTATAAAAGATGGAGCAGGTAGCTTAGACATCTTCTCTAATAATCTTGATGTGGTGATATCAGAGAAGATCAAATAAGGAGCCAGGAATTTTATCCCCCTCCATATTTCTATCTGTGATGTCAGTAGGGACTATGCTGGGTACTTGGACGTGTGGTCTAAGTCTTATAGTCTAGGTAGTAACGGTACATGCTTCCCTCACCTGCTGGCATGGTGTCAGATAAGATCTTGTGGAGAGTCAAGACTTTCGCCTTTGCCCAGAAGTAACGAAGTCATCTCACCTCAGTGACACTGGAGACCAAATGGGGAATCTGGAATCCCTTTACTCAGAATTAGTGAAGAGACCTCTTCCTCCTCAAGTGTCAAACCAAGTGAGGGACCTGGACCTCAATATACACTTGACACTGATGTGGTCTGCTCCCCTCTTCCCCTACAATGATGGTGTCAGGGAAAGCTAACTAAAGTAGAAGGTTTAAGTAGAACCAGAGTCATATAATACAAAATTGAAATGGAATTTAATTGAAAATTGTTATAGCAAGAACTAGAAAATCTCACATGATGAAATGAATAGGTGAATTAAGTTCTATAAACAAATGAAATGATAAAAGAAAGAATTTTGGAGTGTTAAGGAGGAAAGAAAGAATGTGGTAAGCAAATGTGTCGCTAAATACAACTGCCTTTTCCTCTTGAGCTTTCTTAATTGTATTTGGCAGGTGAGGTGAAAATTATTAATACTGTCTAATATAATTCTAGATGTATCTAGAGAAAATACTAAAGATTATATTGTAAATGTGAAAGAGTAATGGGACATAATAGCAAGCAAGGTTTCAATCTTCTATTCAAATTGATAAAACGATAACACCAGCAGAGTATTGTATTATGTACATATAATGTAAAACTTAAAACAGGCTCTAAAAATGCTATTCAAAGAGTCACATTTCAAAACATTAAAGAGAAACCAAAGTGGAAGTGACCCCTGGAAGGCAAGGAAAGAAACCCAGGGAAAAAAAAATAAAGAGGAAAAAATAGGAAACTAACAAAATAAACAGGTAGACAAGTTCTAATGTATCAATAATTACATTAAAGATGTGCAAATATACCAATTGAAAACAGATTGGTAGAGTGAATTTTTAAAAGCATGTTCCAATTCTGTGCTTTCTATAAGAAATGTACATCTACCACAATATAGGCAGGTTGAAAATAAAATGATGAAAAAAGACATAGTGAATTGTTGTTATTGGAGGTGACTATATTATTTAAAGTTGACACGAATTCTGAATTAGCAAATATAGATACAAGGTTAGGTTCCTGGATCTTCCAGCATTAGGAGCCTCTAGTCACATTTATGCCAACTGGTTGGCATATAAGTTGTTTGGCGTATATAAGTTGTTTTGCATATGTTTCTGTTTAAAAACATCTTATTGAGTATATATGGTTGATTTCTTTGTTTTGAACTCATGGCCAAAACACTGTGACTCATATCTGAACAAACTTTGTTTAACATGTACAGTTTTTTTCTGCAAATCACATCACAACCTTCATGTGCCTAAAACAATAGTCAGTGTTTCATTACTATTTTGAACAGTAAAATCATAGTTTAAAGGACAGAAGTATTAAAAATGTGGCCTAAAATAGACTGTGAGAAGGACCCTTGTTTATAACATAAGACCTCATATCAGAAGCCAAATTATTGTCTTATTTGACTTTGACTGGGAATGTGGGGGGTGGATAACTCAAGGTTTTTGCTACTCTTGATGTCTACAAATGACTGCAGGAGCACTCTGAATATTGATTTTGGTATTACACTTACTTTAGAAGTAGGTGAATTAGCAAATATAGAATGCACAAGCAATGAAGATCAACTATGTTGTGCCAAGATTATTCAAAGTAAAGCAAGAGTGGCTATATTAATATCAGGTAAAATAGACTACAGGTCAGAAAAAAGTACCAGAGACATTATATACTGATAAAAGTGTTAATGCACCAAGAGGACAGAATAATCTTACATGTGTAGGCACCAAAACCAAAATCAAAACAACAACAAACAAACAAACCAAGCTGTAAAATATGGGAAGCAAAAACTGATAGAAATGAAAGAAGAAAAAGACAAATCTAAAGTTGTGCTTGGGGACTTCGGTATCTCTCTCAACTCGTGCTTGAACAGTGAGGCAGAAAATCAGCAAGGATATAGTAAAACTCAACACCACCAAGAAACAAAAAGATATGATGGACATTTACAGAGCGCTACACTCAACAACAGTGGAATATGCATGCTTTTCAAATGTTCGTGAAACATGCCAAGATAGACCATATCCTGGGCCACAAAACAAATCTCATCAAATGTGAAAGAATGGAATTCATGAAGAGTATATTTTCTGACCATAGCAGAACCAAAGTAAAAGTCATGAACAGAAAGATAACAGGAAAATCTACAAACACCTGGAAATTAAACAACATACTGCTAAATAATTCATGGATCAAAGATGGCATTTTAAGTGAAGCAAAGAAAAATACACTGAAGGAATAAAAATTTAAATATAGAGATTAAAATTCATGGGATACAACCAACCAGTACGATGAGAGAGATTTATAGTACTATAGTGCATACATTAGAAAACAGGACAAGTCTAATATCAAGTTAGCCACTCACCTCAAGAACCTAAGAAAAGAATATCAGAATTAACTAAAGCAAACAGATGGAAGGAAATAATAAAGAGCAAGATTAAATTGAACTGAAAGAAGTATTAAATTAATTAAACAGTTGCTTCTTTGAAAAGATCAATAAAATTGACAATGATCTAGTAAGACTGACAGAGAGAAAACTCACATACTGATAGAAAGGAATTAATAGAAAAGAAAGAAGAAAAACTGATAGAAATGAAGAAAAAGACAAATCTAAAGTTCCAATTGTAGACTTCAGTATCTTTCAACTATTGCTTGAACAATAAGCAGAAAATTAGTAAG